>QEPC01002427.1:237449-252811 GCA_003113815.1 Sphenodon punctatus | reverse complement strand
GGGGAGGGGGAGGGAATTAATTTATTTCATTGGTTTCAATGGGGACACAGCGCCCCATTGAAATCAATGAAATAAATCCGGTACCGGCATACCAGATTTAATCCGGGAATCCGGTTTTTGCAGAACCGGTAACCGGTAAATCCGGTAGCCGGTAATGGGCCCGGGGTCCCACCACTAATAATGAGCATCAGTTGAGGACTTGCTAACATCTAGTTAAAATTGCAGGACAATGAGCAAGGAATGGCAACTTACTCAATGTAAAAATGTCTACTTGTGAAAGCATCAGCATTAATTGCTTCATTAGTTGCATGAAGCAGTCACAGACTTTGTGAATAAATTGATTCCAGTTCATCAAGAACGCTATTAAGCTGTCAAAAGCTGTCAATAAAGAGTGTAGCAGCAACATGTAAAATTTCATTAAAGCACCATTAACAAAGTCTTGGGTTATCATTTCCTCCAGGCTTCTAGAGTGTTATACAAAGAATATGAGCCAACACTTGTACACTTTGAGAAAGTTCACTCTCCAGAAAATGCAACATGCTCAATCCTTCAGCTCTTTTGGCAGATATCTTGACTAGTAATAAAATCCAAACACCATAATTTTTATCTCTTGACATTTATACATCCGGCTACTTTCTTTGAGCATAGATAGCTATGATGATAGGGTTTAAGTAGTGATATATTGCAATGTGAACTTTTACAACAAATCTAGTGTCATTCTAACATTTCAACAGTTTACTCAAAGGTTTTCCTGTAGAAAGAAAATAGTAATGGGTTGGAAAAGAGACTGCTACCTCCATCATTCTTTTTTCAGTTACTGCATTCTGTACAAAGATCCAGCACGATTCCAGGAAATAGCTGCCACCTCAGACATTTTATTTATTATTCTAATTTAATCCTGTGGTTGCTAAAGATGTGGATTTTTCCAAACTGAGTTTGCTGCCAGAACTCCAACAATCTAGGTAAAGAAACACTTCCTTGTAATTTGTGTTTGCTGCAAAGCAATATTATTGACTTCAGCCGGAATACTCTAGAGTAGCCCATTGGATTAATCCCAAGTAAATGATTTCAGGATTGCAGCTACCTTTGTGCAGCCCAAAAGCTAGTACCAGATTATTTTATTTTTATAAAAATATCTTTTTTTTTAAAAAAAAGGCTTCACTATTTTTTTTTCTTACCATAGCTCCAAAGATTTCTGCTATTGGGTCTCAGTTTTGTGGGTCATAGACACTTCTAGTTCAGACAGGATAGTCCTTGTTTTAAAGAATGTGCAGGTACAGAGAAGTGCTGTCTTGTTGTTTGACGGAAAAATTGAGAAAACATACCAAGAAGCGGCTTTTAGGACAATCTAATAAAGTTCAACCTAAAAAGAACTCTCATAGCATAATGACCCCAAAATCTGGCACAACAGGGCACAATCCCCCATCCATTAAAGTCAGTTGCTCAGTTTCCACTGACTTTAATAGTGGAGGATTGTGTCCATAATTTTAAAAAATGTCCCATTGCCAAATTCATTAAGAACTTGGTAATCACAGCCCAGACTACGGTCCGCCTGACTGGGCCAGAGTGGGCTAGAGTGGGCTATCACATCTGTTGTAGCCCGCTGTGTCCTGGCCTGGAACCGGTCCACTGTGGCCAGCCATCGTAGCAGCTGTTATTGACTGCTATGGCTGCCTGCCATGGTGGGGAGCGGGGTACTAGGTGCAGTGTGGGGATGGGGCCGGCCAGACGCCTGTTCATGCAGCTCCCTGCCCTTGCTGGTGGCCTGGCCGCTGGCACATTTGTTGGCTGGTCCAACCCAGTAAGGGTGTTTTCAGACGTTATGAGATAACGCTCAACCACAGTGAACCACGCTCAATCCCGTGGCGGGGCCAAAGAGCCCTGAACGTCTGTTAGGTGGCCGTCAGATGTTCACCACACTCAATACCCACATGGGGTCAATTTCAACCACGCTTCCTGGGCTACCCGGCGCAAAATCTCAGGAAGCGTGGTCAAAGAGATTCCCACCGGGAAACAACAAAAAGTAACGTCTGGACGCCGATCCCCGGGCGGAACCAAAGAAAATGATTCCCAGCTGTGGACAATGCACGCAGCGTCGCTGCCAGGCAACCAGCAACAACACAACCACCGGAGGGACATTTAAAGGGAAATCTGCAGCAGGGAAGCGTGGCAGGATGGAGCGAGGAGGGAGGCGGAAGAGAACGGTGGGAGAGAGAGCGAGGGATGATGATGAGGAAGAGGCAGGGGCAGTGGTGAAGGGAACGCAGGCAGAGGAGGTGGAGCTGGGGGTCGTGCTGACCATGGAGGAGGTGCAGGGACAACACCCACAGCAGCCGGGACACAACACCCTGGGGACAGCAGCCGGAACGGGGGCGGAGGAGGCACCCAGGAAACGGGTAAGGGGAAACAAGGGCAGGGGAGCAGGGGCACCAAGGGGGGGGCACGTGGCAAGCCCGGGCTTCCGCCAGGGAGGAGGGTGAAGGGGGCACCCCACGAGGGGCCAGGACACGCACCCAACCCTAAACCCCCCACCCCCATGGCTCCCGCAGACATGGAAGAGCGCCCGGGCGGACGAGCCCCCGGAGGACACTGGCCCAGTCCGGGTGGAGGAGGAGGAGGAGGAGGGGGATGAACCACAGGGAAGGCGAGGCAGGAGGGCCTACCACAGAGGGGGCCAGTGGGGGCTCCAAGAGACCTGGGACTTCATTAGGATCTGGGGGACCCTGGAGTACCAGCTGGAGCTCGCGCTCAACCAGTGCAAATAACATGTCTACCAGGACATAGTGCGGGACATGGAGGTGGCGGGGCATCAGCGCACAGTGGCACAGTGCCGCTCAAAGGTCAAGGAGCTGAAGAAGGGGTACAAGGCCATTTGGGAAACAATAGGAGGTCCGGACACGGAGCCCGGACCGCCCCATTCTATGATGCCCTGGACCACATCCTGCATATGAAGGGGTCCATAGTCGCCCCACAGCTCGTTGGGAGTGCTGTGGTCCAGGGCAGGGAATGGGCCTAGGTATCCCCTCCCCTAGCCGCCTCCCTGGTAGACAAGAGCTCCAGGGCCCTGGACTCCCAGGAGGAATGCCCCGGGACCCCCGGCACCTGCAGGCCCCCCCCTGGACAGCAGCCTGGAGAGCACCCACCCCCAGGCTGGGCAAGCGGAGTCCGAGGTCAGCACCCTCATCACCCTCAGCCAGTGGTCCATGGGGGAGCACTCCCACACCAAGGGGCCGGCCTCGGAAGGATCTGAGACCGACATTGAGGATAAGGGGGGAGGGACCGGGCCCTTGGGGGCAGGGGCCAAGGGGGGATGAATGGGTCAGGGCCAGGGCCAGGGCCAGCCCCAGCCCCAACCCCAGCCCCATCCCCCCACAACCAAGGTGGGAGGGGGCCCAGCCCCAGGTCGCCCAACCGCACACCCCTACACCCACAACCCCCCTCCTCACCCGCAGGCCATGGGACACCCCGGGACCAGACCCAGGGGACTGAGCAGGCAGCCGCTGAGGAGACGCACCAGCAGGCACAGGAACCAGGTGAGGCAGGCAGTCCGGTAGGGAGGGCACTCCGGGGTGCAGAGAGAGGTTCCCTGGAAAGTCAGAGGGGGTGGTAGGGGCCGTGGTCTGGGGGTGGGGAGGGGCCTGTCGAGATGCCCGGGGGCCCACGGGGCCCCTGTCCCATCGCAGCCAGGGGCCAGGAGCCCAGGTCAGGATCGGACTAATCCTCCCATACCCTCAGGGCAACCACGGCAGCCAGCATCCCCAGGGCCTATGGCCCCATCGCAGCACATGAGGAGGCACCGGGCATGGGTCTGCAGGAGGAGGGAGGACCAGGCAGAGGAGATTGTCCGGACATCAGAGGAACAGGGGGAGAGGATGATAGCGGCTGTGGACCAGTTGGAGGCGGCCATCAAGCGGTCCCTGGAGCGGGCAGAGGTGAGGGACAAGAGGATCCAGGCCGAGGTGCGCCTGGAGCAGAGGCAGGAGCACCGGGAGCACAGCAGGCAGGTGGAGGTGCTTGGGAGGCTGGAGCAGGCCATCACAGGCATGGTGCGGGAGCACTCGGAGAAGATGGATAGGTCCCACGATATTGAGACCTCCCTGCTCCTGCATGTCGGCATGATGTGCGCCTACATGATGGCAGCCACGCCATCCTACACCACCCTGCCTACCCAGGGCCCCATTCCAGGCCCCTCGGTGCCCCCGCCTCCTGCCCAGCCACCCCAGCCACCCCTGCGCCCTCAGGGGCCACACATCCACCTCCCGGTGCCCCTGGGCTCAAGAGGGTGCAGCCGCCATGGGGGGCCCCCCAGGTCCCAGCCCCCCCTCCCCCCAAACACCAGTCCCCCTGCTGGACCAGGAGGAGGCCCAGGACACTGCTGGGAACATAGACAGCGGGGGGGGGGAGGGGAGCTCACAGGGATCCATGGCCCACAACGGGCGCTCACTGGGCCGACCCAGGAAACAAGGGGGGGATGGGGAGGGAGGGGGAGGGCAGTGTGAGGGGGGGACTAGAGGGGTCAGGGTACTACAGGGGTGGAGGGAGAGGTGGAGGGGTCACATGTCCATGTGGGTGAAATAAACGTTTACACACTTGTATGCCTCCAGGGCCCGTATGTGCATGACGGGGGGGCCTGACCCGGCAGAGACCGGCACCGCGAACCACATGAGGTGGGCCAGGGAGGGGTGCCCCTCACACCCGGGCGCCCTGGGCGATATGCCTCGCAAGGGCATCCCGGATGTGCTTGGCATAATGGTACTCCCTGGGGTTCTCAGCGTTCACATACAGGGGCATGGGACTGGGGACCCTGTGGGGCTCAGAGTATTCCAGGGATGCCCCCTCAGTCTTGCAGACATTGTGGAGCACACAGCAGGCCCCGATCACCAGGACGGAGGTCTCCACAGTGTAGTCTAGGCACCCAGTGAGACTCCTCCAACGCTGCTTGAGGGCCCCAAAGGCTCGCTCCACCATGGTCCTTGTGGAGCACAGGCGGGTATTGTATAGCACCTCCACAGGGGTCTGTGTGACAGGGTAGACCTTCATCAACCAGCGGGTGAGGGGGCAGGCAGGGTCTCCCAGGATACAGGGGGGCATCGGTACCCCCTCGATCCAGGTCATTCCCATGTCAGCGAAATCCCCCCAGAACATCTGGTCATAGAAGGGGTAGATGGTCATGATCCGGGCATCATGACTGTGGCCGGAGTTGCCCGTGAAGTTGTCTATGAACCAGCCCTGGTGATCCACAACCGCCTGCAGTTGCAGGGAGTGGTACCCATGCTGGTTCACATACTCTGCTGCCTCCCCTGGGAAGGGGTGGAGGATCTGGGCATGGGTGCCATTCATGGCTCTCATGCAGTTGGGGAAGCCTCCGGCCGCGAATCCCGCCATCACGGCCTCCTGGTCCACCAGCTGGATTTTTCTGTCCAGGAGCACGCCCTCCACAGCCTCGCACACATCCTGAAGGATACAGGCTACCGTGCTGAGACCTACCCCGAAGTGCTGGGACACGGACCGGTAGGAGTCGGGTGTTGCCAGGGCCCACACCCCTATGGCCACCTGCTGGACCATGGGGATAGGGGTCCTCATGGAGGTGTGCTGTCACTCCAGCCAGGGCATAAGAGCTCCGCTAGCCACATCAGGGTGAGCTTGTCCATCCTGAGGTTGGCCCTCCAGGCTGCCTCATCCCACTGGGCCAGAGCCCTCGCCCACCAACCCTGTGGGCACTCAGCGACCCATAGGCGCCTCTCAATGGGCATAGCGAGCAGGACGGACCAGCGCATGATCTCCCTCACCCACAGGAGGTTCCTGGCTGCCTTGCGGAGCGCCGCAGGCCGTGTCCGGGCCCGGCTCATGCCCTGCCAGTCTGCCCCAGATAGCCTCTGTGCCCTGAGTCGGGCAAGGGCTCTCCTGCGGCCATGGTGCACCCTGCGGGCCCTTGCTCCTGTAAATCCCTGTCCCTTAATCTGACAGAGATTTCTTTTACCATGTGTGTCCAATCCCTGCCCTCCCAATACTCTGGGTGAAATCCTAGCTTCCGGAGAAAGAGATCCAATGTCTTCTGCCACAGGCTCTTATATGTGTCCCGTTTCCAGTGTTGGATTAACCCACGGTCGCCCCCCCTTACTAACTTAGCCCAAAACTTTCCAGGCCAGGTAAACCTGCAGCCGGGTGGCCAGGTGCACCTCCGCAACAAGGAGGCGCAGCTGCTTGGTGTGGTCATGGTACCACTCAGCTGTGAGCACGAGGTGCATCCAGTAGGTGGCTGCCCTGTCCCACTCCATGGTGGTGGGGGCCCCGGGGGCTGGGGGACATCTATTATGGCCCTCCGATGGGAGACCATGCCGGGGACCGGCCCTCAGCCGGCAGGGCCCCCAATGGGGTGCCTGGGTCTGTGGGCGTGCCCATAGTTACACGTGCTGGCTACACATGGGTCCTCGTACCTGCATGGGTGCGCTGTTCCGTGCGCTCCTTGTGCAGTTGCATGCCTTCACCCATCAACCCCCCCACACCCATGGCTGTTTGCAACATCGTGGCCTTGGTTTCCCGATTAGCTTAGTTTAGTTTATTTGCGGCCGAGGCCAAAAAGCAAAACACAAAACAACCATCAATCAACATACATATCTTAATAAATAGCATTTACACCAGGCAACTTTAGCCCTGACTTAACACATAACTACAAGTACTCTGACCCTATAGGACAATAAATCCAGTTACCATTCATCAACCCAAAATAGGGATAGAAACTCATACGTCATAATAGAATAAAATATATATGTACAAACGCCAATCCTAACTCATACAAATTCGGGACTGTAAGAATAGTGCACGATGGTCAAGGGTGGCTACCAAAAAAGACGCCACCGCCTTAGTAAATTCAGGATCTATGTCTGCCAGAGCCAGGCAGAGCAAATGGTGCTCTGCCTGCCAGGAAATTTCTGGAGGAAGGGGGCAAGATAGATCATACAAATCTCATCATAAAGATGACAACCCAAAAGCAAGTGCTGTGTGGTCTCTACGGACTGAGCATCGAAGGGGTACAACTGCTCAGGGAACTCAACAGCCTGGCTGCGTCCTTCCAACAGTGCAGTGGGTAAGGCAGGCATTAAACCTAGCACACATGAACAAAAATTTACCTCTTANCACAGGGATCCATGGCCCACAACGGGCGCTCACTGGGCCGACCCAGGAAACAAGGGGGGGATGGGGAGGGAGGGGGAGGGCAGTGTGAGGGGGGGACTAGAGGGGGCAGGGTACTACAGGGGTGGAGGGAGAGGTGGAGGGGTCACATGTCCATGTGGGTGAAATAAACGTTTACACACTTGTATGCCTCCAGGGCCCGTATGTGCATGACGGGGGGGCCTGACCCGGCAGAGACCGGCACCGCGAACCACATGAGGTGGGCCAGGGAGGGGTGCCCCTCACACCCGGGCGCCCTGGGCGATATGCCTCGCAAGGGCATCCCGGATGTGCTTGGCATAATGGTACTCCCTGGGGTTCTCAGCGTTCACATACAGGGGCATGGGACTGGGGACCCTGTGGGGCTCAGAGTATTCCAGGGATGCCCCCTCAGTCTTGCAGACATTGTGGAGCACACAGCAGGCCCCGATCACCAGGACGGAGGTCTCCACAGTGTAGTCTAGGCACCCAGTGAGACTCCTCCAACGCTGCTTGAGGGCCCCAAAGGCTCGCTCCACCATGGTCCTTGTGGAGCACAGGCGGGTATTGTATAGCACCTCCACAGGGGTCTGTGTGACAGGGTAGACCTTCATCAACCAGCGGGTGAGGGGGCAGGCAGGGTCTCCCAGGATACAGGGGGGCATCGGTACCCCCTCGATCCAGGTCATTCCCATGTCAGCGAAATCCCCCCAGAACATCTGGTCATAGAAGGGGTAGATGGTCATGATCCGGGCATCATGACTGTGGCCGGAGTTGCCCGTGAAGTTGTCTATGAACCAGCCCTGGTGATCCACAACCGCCTGCAGTTGCAGGGAGTGGTACCCATGCTGGTTCACATACTCTGCTGCCTCCCCTGGGAAGGGGTGGAGGATCTGGGCATGGGTGCCATTCATGGCTCTCATGCAGTTGGGGAAGCCTCCGGCCGCGAATCCCGCCATCACGGCCTCCTGGTCCACCAGCTGGATTTTTCTGTCCAGGAGCACGCCCTCCACAGCCTCGCACACATCCTGAAGGATACAGGCTACCGTGCTGAGACCTACCCCGAAGTGCTGGGACACGGACCGGTAGGAGTCGGGTGTTGCCAGGGCCCACACCCCTATGGCCACCTGCTGGACCATGGGGATAGGGGTCCTCATGGAGGTGTGCTGTCACTCCAGCCAGGGCATAAGAGCTCCGCTAGCCACATCAGGGTGAGCTTGTCCATCCTGAGGTTGGCCCTCCAGGCTGCCTCATCCCACTGGGCCAGAGCCCTCGCCCACCAACCCTGTGGGCACTCAGCGACCCATAGGCGCCTCTCAATGGGCATAGCGAGCAGGACGGACCAGCGCATGATCTCCCTCACCCACAGGAGGTTCCTGGCTGCCTTGCGGAGCGCCGCAGGCCGTGTCCGGGCCCGGCTCATGCCCTGCCAGTCTGCCCCAGATAGCCTCTGTGCCCTGAGTCGGGCAAGGGCTCTCCTGCGGCCATGGTGCACCCTGCGGGCCCTTGCTCCTGTAAATCCCTGTCCCTTAATCTGACAGAGATTTCTTTTACCATGTGTGTCCAATCCCTGCCCTCCCAATACTCTGGGTGAAATCCTAGCTTCCGGAGAAAGAGATCCAATGTCTTCTGCCACAGGCTCTTATATGTGTCCCGTTTCCAGTGTTGGATTAACCCACGGTCGCCCCCCCTTACTAACTTAGCCCAAAACTTTCCAGGCCAGGTAAACCTGCAGCCGGGTGGCCAGGTGCACCTCCGCAACAAGGAGGCGCAGCTGCTTGGTGTGGTCATGGTACCACTCAGCTGTGAGCACGAGGTGCATCCAGTAGGTGGCTGCCCTGTCCCACTCCATGGTGGTGGGGGCCCCGGGGGCTGGGGGACATCTATTATGGCCCTCCGATGGGAGACCATGCCGGGGACCGGCCCTCAGCCGGCAGGGCCCCCAATGGGGTGCCTGGGTCTGTGGGCGTGCCCATAGTTACACGTGCTGGCTACACATGGGTCCTCGTACCTGCATGGGTGCGCTGTTCCGTGCGCTCCTTGTGCAGTTGCATGCCTTCACCCATCAACCCCCCCACACCCATGGCTGTTTGCAACATCGTGGCCTTGGTTTCCCGATTAGCTTAGTTTAGTTTATTTGCGGCCGAGGCCAAAAAGCAAAACACAAAACAACCATCAATCAACATACATATCTTAATAAATAGCATTTACACCAGGCAACTTTAGCCCTGACTTAACACATAACTACAAGTACTCTGACCCTATAGGACAATAAATCCAGTTACCATTCATCAACCCAAAATAGGGATAGAAACTCATACGTCATAATAGAATAAAATATATATGTACAAACGCCAATCCTAACTCATACAAATTCGGGACTGTAAGAATAGTGCACGATGGTCAAGGGTGGCTACCAAAAAAGACGCCACCGCCTTAGTAAATTCAGGATCTATGTCTGCCAGAGCCAGGCAGAGCAAATGGTGCTCTGCCTGCCAGGAAATTTCTGGAGGAAGGGGGCAAGATAGATCATACAAATCTCATCATAAAGATGACAACCCAAAAGCAAGTGCTGTGTGGTCTCTACGGACTGAGCATCGAAGGGGTACAACTGCTCAGGGAACTCAACAGCCTGGCTGCGTCCTTCCAACAGTGCAGTGGGTAAGGCAGGCATTAAACCTAGCACACATGAACAAAAATTTACCTCTTAACGAGATATCTAGTGCTAGGTAAGCAGCCATAGACGACCAGGGTGGCGAGAACAAAAGGTAATCCCGGAGATGATGTGACTCTCTTACTGCTGCGCATTCCTCCTGTAAATCCCTGTCCCTTAATCTGACAGAGATTTCTTTTACTATGTGTGTCCAATTCCTGCCCTCCCAATACTCTGGGTGAAATCCTAGCTTCCAGAGAAAGAGATCCAATGTCTTCTGCCACAGGCTCTTATATGTGTCCCGTTTCCAGTGTTGGATTAACCCACGGTCGCCCCCCCTTACTAACTTAGCCCAAAACTTCAGCACTGCAACCCAAGCTGTCGAGGACCACCTAAGTTGTCCTACCTCCAGCCTAATTGCAGCAAACGGAGTGTCTCTTGGGATCTTCAGCAGGTTTTGGAAAAAAAACGCCTGAAGGCTATCCAGGCTATTGAAGGCAGGAGTGGCATCCATACCTCAGCCCCATACAACACCTGCATACGGACTTTGGCATTTATTACCCTGGTAGTGGGAACCACCGTCCTCCTGCCAGTTCTACCAAACACTTTTTGTAGCACAAAAATGGCTCCCTGAGCTGTTGCCAAAGCCCCTTCCACATCACAATTCCACCCCCCCCCGTGGATTGGAAAAGCAGGCCCAGATAACGAAAGGATTTGACCTGCGTTATACTGTGTTCTCCTATCTGCCACTGTCCTGTTTTCCCGGAACTGGAGAACACCAATATCTGGGATTTCCTATAGTTTATGGCCAGATCACTCTGGGAGCAGAAATCCGCAAAGCAGTTTAACTGCCTTCTCAGCCCCACCTTGGTCTGTGAAAGGATCATGATATCATCTGAATATAAAAGGGATCCAACTGGATAATCCGCTAATTTAGGAGGGAAATGGGATGACACCGCTAACCTAGGCACAGCCTCATTTATAAATAAATTGAAGTGAGTAAGTGCCAGCACGCATCCCTGTCTGACACCCGCACATACGGGGATGTCCTCTGTCAGGTGTCCCTCCGGGTCCAACTTGACTGCCAAGGAGTTATTGTCGTGAAGGGCGCGCAAAAGAAACAATAACCTTGGCTCCATGCCTAAGGCATCCAGCCTCCCCCATAGAATATCCTGGTTCACTAGATCAAAAGCTTGGCACAGATCTAAGAAGGCCGCATAGAGCCTCCCATTCCTGTCCATGTATTTTTCTATAAGGTGTTGGAGAATTAAGCAATGTTCCAGGGTGGAACGCCCCCTCTGAAACCCAGCCTGCTCCGGCCTTAATATGTCTTCCTTTGTCATCCAGGCATTTGAAGTACTCTGAAGTAGCCACTTGCCATATATCTTGGCTATGGTACATAAAAGGCTAATCGGCCTGTAATTTGCTGGGTTACCTCGCTCTCCCTTCTTAAAGGTAGGGACCACTATCGCCCTGCCCCAAACAGCAGGCAGTAATCCCATGAAGTTTAACTGAAAACAACTGGGCCAATCTGGGCGCCCACCAATCCAAAAACTTCTTGATCAATTCTATTGGGATCAGATCTGGCCCTGCGGCCTTGCCGTTTTTAAAGGTTCCAATGATCTCAGACACTTCTTTTGCCAAGACCGGGGGCCAAGCAGGGACCAATGAAGTGTCCAAAGCTGCATTCAGTAAATCATTTGGTCTCCCAACCCCAGCATAAAGAGCACTAAAGTAGGACACCCATCCCTCCTTGGGCACAGCCACCAGGGAGGGTCCCACCTTCGCTCTGGTGACCCCATTGATCAGACCCCAAAACTTCCTACTGTCATGACTATTAGCGGCAAGCACTAACTTATCCCAAAAGTTCTCCCAATATATAAATCTCTTTTGCTTGATGGTCTCCTTGTAGAGTTTCTTCAATGAAAAATACTGGGGTGGGATTACTATCAAATTTCTCCCTCTGTAGTCTTGATACAATGTGACCAGCTGCCCTCTGAGATCCCGACACTCCTGGTCATACCATGGCTTAGAGTAACCTCTGCCAAACAGTCGGTTTGAGGAGCCCCTACCATATGCATATAACAAAGAGCTGAGTTCCTGAATCAAGCTGGAAAAAGCATCTACAACCTCTGATTGAGGGACCCCACTCCAATCCAGCTGGAAGAGTGCAAAATAGAAACCCACCTCCTCCAGACAGATGGACTTCGCTCTCACCACCCAGTGGCGCGGGGTGTCTAAAGACCCCGACACCACTGTCCCCGCGGAGGGTGGACTCGGTGCCCAACAATTCATCTCCAAGATCAATGGCAGATGGTCACTCCCCAGGCAACTGGCGACTCTGAAAGATTCAATCAGGGGAGCCAGATCCGAGGAGATGGCTACATAGTCCCCCACACTGGATCCAGCAGGGCCCATATAAGTGAATTCCCCGTGTGGGTCCCCATAGCCCGTCCCATTCAGGGGCGACAAGGCCGCCTCCACCAATAATTTAACTAAGAGAAGACCCGCTGAATTAACAACCTTATCCTTCGACCTTCTGCCACCCTCCCCAATCTTGGCTAGATGGAACCCCCCATATGGAAGAAGTGCGTCATCGTTGGAGCCTATGCACGCATTAAAATCACCCAGCAAAATTATTTTAGTTGCGGGATATATTTCAATGGCTTCCTTTAGTGCGTCCCTTACCACAGATCAAAAGGAGGGACTGTAATACTTGGCATTTACTGGAGGGATGTAAACATTAGCCAAGATTAGTTGGAGCCCTCCTTTCCGGATAACCAACAATAGCAAACATGGAGGCCTGGAGGTGATAGCCAACATTGTATGCTGAAGAGATTTTGCGATATACCAAGCCAAGCCGCCGCTCGGACGACCCCTACTAAAGTGCCGTACAGCCGGTAATGAGTAACTTTCAAAGGACTCCAAAGAGGGCTGAGAAGTAGCCCAGGTCTCCTGTAGGGCTATAAGGTGAAAATCACTGAAAAAAACTAGAGCCTCCGGTTGTCCAATCAGCCTGTCCCACCCCGCCACATTCCAGGAGCATAGACCTAAGGAGTTTGGGATCTGGCCGGGTCAAGGCGACACGGGACCTAACTTAGTATCCACCCTTTCTGGACCCTGGGTTACACTATCGGCTCCATCCTTGTCAGGTACAGATGCCAATTCCACACACTTGACCTGCTTGCCCTGACTTGGCAATTGATTGATATCCTGGTCCTCTTTAGCTAACTCCTCCATGCAGCCTAACACACCCATGTTCCCCAGTCCAGCCAAGTCGGAAAAAACGGAAGAAGCAAAATCCATAACTTCCAAGGCTGGCGGGGAAGACAGCGAGGCCGCAGAGAAGGTGGCCTCAGAGGGCCCCACCAAAGGTATATTGCAAATATTATCCATCTGTGCCTGAGGCATAGCCAGTTGGATTAATCTGGAATTTATGGGCTCCTTTGGTGGAGCGGACCTTGTTGGCCCCTGAGACCCAGAGCCCACCCTAACCACCCCTGACGGTTGGGGAAAGCCCATCTGGGGCCCCCCCGATGTTCCTTGGTAATAAGGGGTGAATAGTTGGGTTAGTTAGAACTTCCCCCACCATCACCCCCCAAGAGGCACACAACTCGGCTCTAGATAGTATATATGACACCCACTGCCTAGCCCGAAAGAAGACTAGTACTCTATGGCAGCCCCCCATTGGGGGAAGAACCTGAAAAGCCCGTATTTGATAAAGAGGGAAATTAAAGGCTAATATAGCGGACAAGTGGTGCCAAATATCTATCCTAGAATGCCAACTAGGTAGGCAACCATTAGGCAGTGGGTACACCCTCAGTGAGATGGCAGATCTATTAACAATCAGGTCTGAAGATGGCAAGCCTCTCCCCCACCCCCCCACCCTCTCCACAGGGGCTCGTTGGTCACACAAAGTTCCCTCACCCACCACCCCTTGCCTGCCCTTGGAACACTTTGGTGTATGTGGACTAACACACGGAGGACTAGCATCCCTACTGGAGCTCGAGGCAAAATTAACTAATAACTGTAAATTCTTCCCCTGCTCCACCAAACTAGACCCTATGCCCTGCAGCTGAAGGTTTAATCTCTTAACTAGGTCTATAATAAAAAGGCATTGGTCACCCAACAATTTGTAAAGAAGAGTATTTGTCGAAAGTGAGCCCTCCGGGGTGGGGGGACATTTACAGAATCTAACTCTTCCAAAAAGGTAGATCAATTAGAGGTGAAAGAATCCTCTGCACTATCACAGTCCCTTGAGTCACATACAGTAGCCCAGGAGCACCAGGAAAATACTGTACCATGCGCAGGATCAGAGCCTCCCACCGCCGGCTCCTTTGCCACTATGGGAAAAAAGGAGTCCAAATTCTTCTGTTTAGGCGAGGGAAGCCCATTGAGACCCGCAAGGCAAGGTCTCTCCCGTTTCCTAGACATGGTTGAAGGCTGACACCGCTAAAGCAAGGGGGTCCCTTTGCCCCGCCAGCGCCTAAGGCTGGCCGCACAAGGGTGCACCCTTGCACGTGCAGCCCTTAGGTGTGACTCCCGCCGGCGCATGCCTGATGGCAAGCCGCAGGCGGGACGTCGCCTTTTAAAGTCCCGGGGGTGGGGAATCCCTTGGCGCAGCTGTTGACTCGCTGCTCGGGGGTATCTGTGGGTGCTCACGCCCCCTAGTTCCCGCTGTCAGTCCTTCGTCGCCTCAAAAGTCCAGGGGGGGGGTTGCAGGGAGAGGCCCCAATGTGTTACTGCTGGGCAGGCAAAGGACCCAGCAGAGCCCTCGCTCTCTAAATTGATCTCCCGACCAGCTCAAGCACCGCAGGTGGGACGCCGCCTTTTAAAGTCCCGGGGGTGGGGAATCCCTTGGCGCAGCTGTTGACTCACTGCTCGGGGGTATCTGTGGGTGCTCACGCCCCCTAGTTCCCGCTGTCAGTCCTTCGTCGCCTCAAAAGTCCAGGGGGGGGGTTGCAGGGAGAGGCCCCAATGTGTTACTGCTGGGCAGGCAAAGGACCCAGCAGAGCCCTCGCTCTCTAAATTGATCTCCCGACCAGCTCAAGCACCGCAGGTGGGACGCCGCCTTTTAAAGTCCCGGGGGTGGGGAATCCCTTGGCGCAGCTGTTGACTCACTGCTCGGGGGTATCTGTGGGTGCTCACGCCCCCTAGTTCCTGCTGTCAGTCCTTTGTTGCCTCAAAAGTCCAGGGTGGGGGGTATCAGGGAGAGGCCCCAATGTGTTACTGCTGGGCAGGCGAAGGACCCAGCAGAGCCCTCGCTCTCTAAATCGATCTCCCGACCAGCTCCCCGATTAGCTGTTATGTGAGTGCTATTGTGTTCTGAAGCTGTGCCGGGTCCACACCCCATGTCTCGCTCTGTTGTTGTCAGTGGGAGGGGGTAGGAAGGGAAGGAAACACAAGGGTAAGGGTGCCCACACGCTCCGAGGGGACTCAAATAGCTCTGTTTCGACACTCGAGGCTCCCAGTTGCCCGTCAGGATAGTATGTGGGCCGCTCAGTATGCTTTCGCACCAAGAGCTTCGGCCCCTATCATCATAGGGCACAGAGCAATT
>QEPC01002427.1:142563-224419 GCA_003113815.1 Sphenodon punctatus | reverse complement strand
CAGGGTGGGTGGGGGGTGTCCCCCCTTCCACCCGCGCAGCCTGGACTCGGGGAGGTTTTTTTTGATTAAAACATTTTTGCTGGGGCAGTTTTTTTACATTGCAGCCATTTTTAAATGGCTGCAATGCAAGAAAAATCCGGTACCCCGGAATCCGGTACCCGGTCCGGATTACCGGGTCGAATCCGATAATGCCGGTATGCCCAATACCGGCATTATCGGATACCGGATTCTACCGGTTTCCCACCCCTAACAGGGAGTATACCGGTGTCGGTAATCGGAGCTAGAAACTGGCTTCTATGGAAGCTAAGTGAATTAGATTGTGTCTGGGGTATTGTGGATGGTGTATTGGTGGGGTGGTGTTTGTGATTCCTTAGGGATTATGTTAGAACGTCTGCCTCCTGGTGCACCCTTGCGCTCGGTGTGTTTGGACTCTGTCTCTGTGTGTGTGAGTGGGAACAAGTGGGTGCGTGCTAGCTCTTTCCCTTCTCTGGTCCTAGAGCCCCGCCCCAGCCCCTGGCATATTTTTATTTATTTATTTAAAGTTTATATCCTGTCCTTCCTGCCCACAGGGTAGCCTGGGGTGGTGAACAACAATCAATAAAACAATTTAAAAAAATTAAATATTTTAAAAATGCAATATGTGGGGAACCCCACCCCCACCTCTCACCAAAAGCCTGATGGAACAGTCAGGTCTTACATACACACCAAAATAGCAGGAGAGTGGGAGCCAACTGAGCCTCCTCCAGGAGCGAATTTCACAGCACAGGGGTGGCCACCGAAAAAGATCTCACATCGGTGGCCACCTGCCTCGTCCAGGGAACCTCCAGAAAGGCTCCCACGAATGATCTCAAAGGTTGCACGGGCACATGGGGAGTGAGGCGGTCCCACAGATAAGCAGGGCCCAGGCCGTGAAGGGCTTTAGAGGTTATAGTGCAGAGCCCGGAGCAATGGTGTCCTGTGCTCCCTGCGACCCGCCCCATAAGGAGACGGGCTGCGGCATTGTGCACCAGCTGCAGCCTCCAGGCCAGCTTCTTGGGCAGTAATCCAGCCCTGAGGTGATGAAGGCATGGATGACAGTGGCAAGATCGGAGTCTGAGAGATACGGCTGAAACCGCCGGACAAGATTTAACTGCCGAAACGCACTTCCCGCCACAGCCACAATCTGAGATTCCAGGCTGAGCCATGAATTGAGCACCCAGACTCTGCACTTGAGAGACCGTGGGAGGGCGACCCCCCCCTCCCCCAACAAGAGGAGATTCAACCACCCCCAGGTCCCCCAACCCCTCACTCACCAACATCACCTCTGTCTTGTCAGGATTCAATTGCAGATGGCTTGACCTCATCCAAGCCCCAACAGCTGACAGGCACTGGGAAAATAAGGAGACTGCATGGCCTGGGTCAATGGAAAAGGAGAGGTAGAGCTGAGTGTCATCAGCATACTGATGACACTGCATGCCCTGAAACCCCCTCATGATGTCCCCTAATGGTTGCATATAGATGTTAAACAAGAGGGGGGACAGAATGGCACCCTGCGGACTCAACACATGAGGTCCCGGGGGGAAGACGTACACTCCCCCAAGACCACCCGGTGAGTTCTCCCGGCCAGGAACGAACAAAACCAGTCCAAGACTGTTCTGCTAATTCCTGCATGGTCCCGCAGGTGAGTCACCAACACCTCATGATCGACTGTGTCGAACTCAGCCGAAAGGTCTAGCAAGACCAGTAAGGTCTGACAACCCTGGTCCAACACCAGACGGAGATCGTCAACCAAGGCAACCAATGCCGTCTCTATACCATACCCATGGGGGAGAACAATATACCTCAATTGATGGGGGTGGCAATGGTCGTTAACATCAAGACCGACCTACTAGAGGTGGAGCGGCTTTTCCCCAGGACTACCATTATTTGGACAGATTTGGTGGCCCGTGTGAGGTGGGACAAAGCCCTGAGCCCATGGAAGGTCGATAAATCTCGTCATAATATAAAAAGGAAAGTGGGGAAATGGCTTCACTTCAGGGGAGGTATGAAAATCTCTCACCACGGAATTACCCACAGGTCACCTGAGCTTTATCACCTGGACAGGGTATACTTGTCGCCAGAGGGTAACGGACTTTATTTGGCCACCTTGAAGGCAAAGTTTCTTTTAAGTTAGGTTAGGCTGGGTGGGGGTTGGGATCGTCTGATGTAGCCTCGACGGTCCCTTAATGGCAGGGGTCCAGCACTGTTTGGGAGTAAATAGTAAGTAAATAGCAATTGAAGGCATCTCCTTAAGAGATGAGGAGGTGACACCTGGCACAAAAGCAGGGCATAGCAAGCACAAGGGTCATATCCCGGGAGAGGTGCTGGTTAGAAGGAGGGCGTGGACAATCATGGTCCTCAATCCTTTGGCGCTGTATCCTTGCTCCAGTTCGGAAGGACATTGTCCCCTTCAATCGTGGCCTCAGGGTGGTGAGCGAAGGGGAGACATGGTTTTGGGCTGGCATTGGAGGGCACATCCAGGCCAAGTCCTGTTTTGGTTATGGTACTAATGGTTATATAAGTTGGGAGTGCTGGACGTGAATTGCTTAGAGGCAATTACCCCACTTAGCCTAATCATAATTCGAATAAAGAGTGTGGCCGTTAAAACCCCAACTTGGAGTCTTTGTCTTATTTCGGATGCGTCGACAATGAACAGCTTTAGAGTTATAAGCTGGCAGCCTTAGTAAAGTTGCCAGTTAGTAAGATTATTCAGAAGTCCTACAAAGTTAGCCATCACCAAACCACAAGGAGGCATGGGTGTTTTTAGACAAGCGCCTCCCAATCTATTACCCACCAATCACCCATCCATCATGCATGTTACAGGGCTGCATAGGGTGCCAATGCAGCCCTGCAATATGCATGATGGGTGGGTGATTGGTGGATAATAGACTGGGAGGCGCTTGTCTAAAAACACCCCTTTTTGAATCGGACACATCATAGTTATGTTTGATCCAGGAACTTAGTTGTAAGGAGAGGCAGAGGTCTTTAAGGTGGGAACAGGGAGGAGTAGACAGAGTCTGACAATTTTTTAGGGAGAGCAAGGGAATATCATGTAGGAGAAGGGATTTGTTGAGGAGCTTGTAGGGGGAAGGGAAAAGCAGGGGGTGAGTGCAGTGTTTGGATGGAGGATATCATGTGGAAACGGTGGTGCTAAGAACCTTGGGGAGATGGGAGGCAGGGGGATATGGGGAAGCTGGGAATGGGTTAGTAGGAGGGAGCAGGGGGCTATGGGAAAGTAGGCGGGAGCTGAGGGGTTTTAAGGAGCCGCAGGTGATATCATCTTGGGAGCAGGAAATGGATGAGAGGGTTGTCAGGGGGATCCTGTGGGAGGAGAGAGTGGGTGAGGGAAGAGCTGCTGACATAAAGAAGAAGTGGGCCCACTAAGCCTCCAACTCCACAGAAAGTTGGTGGGGCAGCCCAGGTGCCTGCACCATGCCTCAACCGGGTTAGGAGGAGGGTGCGGGTGCAGGGGGAAAGGCTCCTATGCAACCCGTGACCAGCTGGAGCCAAACACTCCTGTCTCTACCCCTCCCCATGCCAGGGGACCCAGGCTCCCCTCCTTCTCCCCACAGCAGGACTCAAACTCAAGTCCCCTCAGGGAAGGGAGGGGGATTCCACTGGCTGTGCCCCTGACCCAGAGTTCCAGGGGTGGGGGTTACGCAACAGGTTATTCACCACATCTCTTACACTCCTCACTAAGTGGCTCTTGTAGCGAGATCTCTGATTGAATGGCTACCTCCCAGCAGGGGAGAGGGGAATGAGGGAGGGCAAAAAATGCCAATTGAGCCCTCCAAGTGCTAGGGAACAAGAAAAGCTGGCTTGCATACCAGCAGTGGGTTTGGCCTTAGGAAACCTGAAATCTGGAAGAGGAGGAAACCCTCCAGAGTTTGGGTTTCCCTCAAAGGGGCATTTTTGTCAAATTCTGGGTTCATTAGAACCCAATTTGCACACACCTAGAATATTTCTCAGTGTTTTAAAAACATGTATTAAACATGCCCATTACAGAACATAGTGGGGGTCCAGAATTCACAAGTGACTGGACTTGCTGTGTCCAGATTCAATGGTATTAATAAAACTTAAAAACCAGGGGCGTAGCTAAGTTGGAATGGGCCCAGGGACAAGAAATGGACTTTGCCCCCCCCCGCCCATCACCATAGACTCCCGTCCCTCTCCCTCGCCTCTCTTTCCTCACCTCAATGTCCTTATTGCATAAAACTGTCAACAAACGTACTTATTAAATTAAAACATGTACTCAGCTACTGCAATGGCCTCTTCCTTGCTTTTAGCTACGGAAACACAGAAATAGTAACATATGGCCTCCCCCTGAGCCCCCTCCTGCTTTCTCAGCCCCCTCCCCCCAGAGACCCTCCTCCTGTTCCCTCAGCTCCGTCCCTCCACAGCCCCTCCCTCCTGTTCCCTCCCCCGAGTCCCCTCCTGCTCCTTCCTCTCAAAGAGCCCCCCTCCTGCTCGCTAAGCCCCCTCTCACCACACAGCCCCCTCCCCTCACAGACAGGGCCGGATTTAGGAATGTTTCCCCCCAAGACCCTTCTCAGGCTGCTGCCCCCCCAAGCAAAGCCCGCCCCCACTGTACAAAACAGACAAGCAGGTGTACAAAATATGCAAGATATACAGAGCTGAACAGACACAGCATAAGCCAACGCACCAGGCAACCATTCCGGGGCCTTCAGTATGACCTTCAGAAATTGATTTCAAAACTTATGAGAAGATCAGAGATGTGGAGGGGGCAACTACAAGAATGTACCAGAATCCAAGAAGTCTGTCTCCACCAAGTTGAGGAGCTTGGGGTTTCTGCTCTAGCAGTGCAAACACCTGTGACTGTCTTCACCTGATCATGCCCCTCCTCTCAAACACCCTGACCTGGAAGAAGATCAGTGGGGAACTAGCCCTCATACTCCACACTAGGGTTGCCGCCTTTTGCCATTTGACCTCAAGACTCTTATAGGCCAAATGCGAGTCTCGGGATCAGATTGCAAAAGATGGCAACTAGGGTTGTCACGTATGCAAATATTTAAGGAAAGCTTATGAAAAATACATGTTTGCAGGGCCTGCATTAATGACTAAGGTGCAAATGCAGGTCCTGCAACATGTATTTTTCATAAGTGTTCCTTAAACATTTGCATAGGTGACAACCCTACTCCTACCCCCTTGCAAATTGCCTATTCCATCCCTCCTCCAGGTTCCCTTGTTTTCCACTCCCCACTCTGAAAAGCAGTATGATTCCTTCCCCCAAATCCCAGCATTTGAGGACATACATGAATAGAATGCCACAAACAAATCTCCAACCCCAAGGATGCCTCAATGTTCAAAAATCATGAGCTGGGCCCTAAAAATCATGAAACTTAATTAAAAAGAACCCAAACGTTTCTAGGCTTGGTACTCTCCCATTTGTGAGAATGAGAGGAGCCACGCGAAGAAGAATAGAAGGTTGCTGCCTTGTAAACAAGATGACTCCGAACATTCTCATAAATGCCCATCTTTGGAAGGAACTGTTGGGTATCTATGTGTGGGAAGGAGGTGCTTTATATACTTGGGAGGGCTCGAGACTGTCACAGGGTGATTTTCCAAACTAGTGAGCTGAGCTTGGTATATGCCGGTAAGAGAAGGGCGTGTAAGCGCAAACCCATTTGTGAGAATGTTCGGAGCCATCTCACTAAACCTTCTTTACAAGGCAGCAACCTTCTGCTGCGAGGCACAGCCGGCCCAGTGGTTTTTGTTTTTAAAAAAAGCTTCGGAGTAGCCTGCAAGGAGTCAGGGAGGGAGCGTGCAGTGGAAGAACGGCTTCAACTTCGCACAGTAAGTGTAGGGGGGCTTCCCAGGCTGTGGGGAGAACGTCAGTCGGCAGGGGGGGCCCAGCCAAGCCGCAACTTTGAGGGTTTTTTTTAAATGGGACAGGTGGCCGTGCAGTGCCACAGCGGGCTTAGCTGCCATAGGGATGGGCCCCCAGCCACGGTGGGCCCTGGGACAAATATCCTGCCTGTCCCTATGGTAGCTACACCCTTGTTAAAAACAGTAGAAAAATAAAGCAAACCACTGGGATACAGGAGGTACAATAAAATAAAATTTTCTCAAAAGGCATTAAAAGAATACACAGAAATAAGAAATTATCTAATACTTTTTTCTTATTTAAGAGGCATGAGCTTTAGCTATAGCCCCACAATTATCTAATAAATCATCCCTATCATCTCATTTAATTAAAACCTCTGCGATAACCAGAATAAGGCAGAGTTACAGCAAATGCCATTCAATAAAAATGAGCAAAGACGAACCTCTGCTTTCAAACCATAATCTACTCTTTGAGGGGCTGATCTACATATTATTAAAGCAGAGAACAAAGCTTCCAGCAACTTATGTGGAATAAACAGGGGGGCCCCAAATCCACCTCTGATGACCCAGTTCATTTATGATTTCTTCCCTAGGAGTGCTAATTATTCATAGAGCCAATTGACTTTTTTTTGTAGAGAACAATTTATCCTTTGAACTTAGCTTTCTCTTCTGCTCATTAAGTGTTTACAAACACGTTATGAGTTTTAGAAATGTATGTAATGATTCTGTAATCTGGTTTGTAAGGGCGTCTCTGAGTCCAAAAAACACCCACAATGGTGTCGTAGTTTTTGTAGGGCTGTAAGAGAAAAGGTTTGTCTCTTCAAATTCAGTTGCATCCTCAGAGCTTCACCTGTTTCAGACATATAAGTGGATATTCTGTAAATCATAGTTCAGAGTGTGGCCTTACAGTAGTAACTTAAAGTGTGCTCAGTATTTTGAATTCCCATTCAAATGGTGATTGGCTAGTTTGGTCGTATAGCATTGCTTCTGTTCCACGACTGATGAACAGAAGCGCTAGTAAGAGGAGTCATTGATGTCTCAAATAATGGTTGTGTAATCAGCAGACGAGGAAGAGAGGAAGACAAGGAAGCTGTCAGATCAATGTTTATAAGGATAGGGGGTAGGGCCATATCAGAAAGGGGTGGAGTGTAGAGGCTCTCCTGCTGTCAGGGGGGGAGGGGAGGGAATAGGGATCAGGACACACACAGTGCCACATGCACCCTGCGCTCACATAAGTGCTCTGCCCCTGGTGGAGAGGGGAAAAATGCCCGTCAGGATAGTACTGTGGCCCGATCAGTCTCACAGAGATAGGGCCCCTATCATCATAGGGCGCGGAGCACAAGACCAAGCCCGGGCTGAACATAGTCCGCCACAGGCCCACACACAAACACTCACAGCAGGGAGGCATGGGGAAGGGAATGTTGGTGAGGCAGGTGATGGGGGACATGGGTGAGGGCCCAGGGCAAGAGGAACGGAAAGAGGATTACCACAAAATCAGGTGGCTTCTGTTCGCCCCCACTGCCTGAAGCGTGGGGAGTAACTGATGCCAACGCATTCCACTCTGCCCCATCCAACGGATTTCAGTGCCAATCCCAGCTGAGTTCCCCAGTGAGTCTGGCCAGCAGCCTTCGCGGCCCATCACACGAGGCTGTGGTCGATGATCCACACCAGACTCCTGTTGCGAAACCTTGCTGCACCTGATGACAGATGGAAGACAAACAATTAACGTACCAGATCCCGGAGGTATGTGCATTATGCCCGAGAGCACCATCGCCCCACTGCTCGTATCCCCTGCTCCGGGAGGCCCGCAACAGTTGCAAAGGATGCAGGCCCAATACGGAATGAGTGTGATCCATATTCTAAAGGTGGAAGATCGAGGTGGGCCAATGCTCCCCTCAGGACCGCGGTAAACTGGTATCGGGTCACAGAGGGGCCTTGGCTGTGCCTAAAGAAGCGGTCCGCTAATGGTGGCTGGACCCTACTGTACTCCTCCACTGCTTGAATAGGGCACAATTCTGGAGAGCCCGCCCTGTGCAGGGTCACCACATGGCCTCTACCCTGCTGATGTGTTTTGTACCAACGCAGTGCTGGGAGCAGGGGTTTCGGCGACAGGCTGGCTCCAGGGGCCAAGGAGTGAAATCGCTCCATCTCAAAGTGAGAAAGGGCATCGGCTATCCCGTTACTAATACCGGGTACATGCCGTACAACAAACAGAATGTTATGCCTCAGGCATGCTAACACTAATGCCCTAACCAGCTTCATGACCCGGGGGGACCTAGAGGACAGCGAGTTGATTATGTGTACCACTGTCATGTTGTCACACCAAAAGAGGACGGAGCTGTCCCTGAATTCGGCAGTCCAAATATGTACTGCCCGTACGATTGGAAAAAACTCCAGGAAGGTCAGGCCTTTCATGCCCCCCTGCTCCAATCACTCTGGTGGCCAAGGGGCAGCGCACCACTTGTCCCAAAAATACACCCCAAAGACACAGCTGCCATCTGCGTCCAAGTGAACCTGGAGCTCAGCCTCCAGCAGGAGAACCCGTCCAGGAATTCAACCCAGGTCCAGAGGTCACTTCTCATCTCCCCTGTGACCCTTATGTGATAGTGTGTGGGGTGTGTGTGTTCCCTTTCAACGTACAATACAGGCGTGCTAGGAACGCCCGACCGGGGGCCACCATTCTGCACGCGAAATTAAGGCTCCCCACCAATGACTGCAACTCCCTTACTGTGACTTTAACCGTTGCGTAGCAGCCAGCTATTTTATCCTGTAGGGAATCCAGCTTATCCCTAGGAAGGTGGGAGAGGGCCCTCACTGTATCAAGCTCTATACCCAGGTACATGAGAGAGGTCGTGGGACCCTCTGTTTTCTCCAGGGTCAAAGGGATCCCCAGCTTGTCCGCCACCCCTTGGAAAGTTTCCATTAGCCCTGCACACTCCCTCATCCCTGTTCTGTCAATGAAAAGGAAATAATTGAGATATTTTGTCATTTCCCCCGTTTCGCCCGCTGCCAGACCACCCATTTGACCATGGAACTGAAACCCTTAAATGCAGAGCATGAAATTGAACAGCCCATCGGCATGGCCCAGTCGAAATAATACTGGTCCTGAAAGTGAAAACCCAGGAGGTGAAAACTCTCCAGGTGAACTGGCAGCAGTCGGAAGGCAGACTTGATTTTTTTTATTTTTATTTTTATTTTATTTCATTCAATTTGTTAGCTGCCCCCTCATGCCTACGGCATCTCGGGGCAGTGTACAATATTATAAAACCCAATAATAACAAAAAAATCAACAACAATAACCCAAACCCCAACAATTTAAAACATCACTAAAAATCCAACCACCTTCCCTTCCAAAGGCCTGGGCGAACAGCCAAGTCTGCAAACATGTTGAAAGGCCAACAGGTCTGGGGCCAGGTGAGCCTCCTCCAGGAGGGAATTCCATAACCACGGCCCAGCCACCGAGAATGCCCTCTCCATTGTGGCCCCTGTCTTACACGGGGGATCTCCAGAAAGGCGCCCCTGGTGGACCGAAGGGATCACTCTGAGGTGCAGAGGGCAAGGCAGTCCCTGAGATATGAGGGGCCAAGACCATGCAGGGCTTTATAAATCAATATTAACACCTTGAATCTGGCTAGGTACACTATAGGCAGCCAGTGAAGAGCGTGGAGCACCGGTGTTATGTGCTCATGCCGCCCCGTCCCCGTCAGGAGATGGGCCACCGCATTCTGCACTAGCTGCAGCCTCTGAACTAGAAATATGGGAAGCCCCACATAGAGCGCATTGCAGTAGTCTAGCCTTGAGGTGATGAAGGCATGGATGAGAGTGGCCAGATTGGGCCCGGAGAAGTAAGGTCGAAGCCTCCATACCAGATACAGCTGGTGAAAGGTGGCTTTAGCCACTGCCTCCACCTGCCGATCCAGATGGAGGCCCAAATCCAAAACCACCCCCAGACTCTGAACTTGAAGAGCAACAGGAGGGCGAACCCCCCCTATCAGGGGGGCCAGCACCTCCCCCACCCTTCCCACCACCATCACCTCCGTCTTATTGGGATTGAGCTTCAGTCTGCTCTGCCGCATCCAATCTGCCACGGTCTCCAAGCATAGGGAAAGTAACGAGACAGTAGGACCTGGGTCAGTTGAAAACAAGAGGTACAGCTGAGTATCATCAGCATATTGGTGACAACGCACCCCGAACCCTCTCACGATCTCCCCCAGGGGCTGCATATACACATTAAATAATAGTGGAGACAGAATAGAACCCTGCAGAACACTGCAGGTGAAGGCCTGGGGGCTAGATGTTTCAGCCCCCAGCACCACCCGCTGGCTTCTACCTGAGAAGAATGAGCAGAACCATTCAAGGACAGTCCCGCCCAGACCCCTCAAGTCTCGCAGCCATCTCAACAGCAGCCCATGGTTCACGGAATCAAAAGCGGCTGAGAGATCTAGCAGGATCAAAAAGGTCCTCCCCGTAAGGCACCACCCCACCCCCAAGTGCACGGTCCTACCCCATTGCTCCATGGGGAGGCCAGCACCCACTGCTCCCCCTATGGAGGGGACTTCCATCCCCGAGGCAGGTACCCAGGTTCCATTCCACCAGAGGCAGGGTGTCTCACTCACTGCCCCTGACGGTGTTGCCAACACTGACACGCCACTGGGTGCTCTCCCCCAGCACCCCCCTGTTGCCCCTCTTGAGTAGCCATCGAGGGGTTGCCGATCCACATTGGAAATGGGCCCCCCGCCTCCATGGCTTGGTAAGTTGTGGGCTGGGCTGGCCTGGGCGAGTACCCCATCACCACTATCGCTCCTGTACCTGCATAAACTGGGGCTACAGGACGTGGTTCCAGAGGTGGTAGCGGGGGCTGTTAGTTGTCTGCCATGGCCCGCAATCTGCACTCCAATGCCTTGATCCTCCTGATCATGCCCGGATCCTCCTGCTCTCTTTGCTCCCCTCCTTCATCTTCTGCTCCCTGCGCCACTGTGGTGACGTTCCTATTAGGGGGAAAGGGTGCCCCCCTTCACCCAGCTCTCCAGTGGGGGGGCGCCTGCTGTGGGGCCAGCCCAGCTGCCACTAGTGCTTCTGCTGGTGGACCCGTTTCCCGTGACACCCCCCCAACACAGTGGGCTGCTCCCACCCCCCCGTGCAGAGGGGCGGGGGGGGAGGCACCCTCCCGATACCTGAGCAGAGGTACCACGCTCCTGCCCCCCTGCCAGGGTTCGCCGGCCGGGTAGGGCAAGGTCTTGACCAGTGGCCCCGTGTAAGGCCCGGGGACATTGCTCAGGAGCACCCAAGGTGAGCCTGGGCAAGTCCTGGGCCCAGTGTCCATCCATGGAGGGGATCCCCACCTTCCCTTGCTGCCTCCACCGGCTGGGCCCTTGAAGGGTGCCCCTGCTGTGCAGCCACCATCTGGGCCATCAGGGCCTCACAACCAGCCAGTCACTCCTGAAGGGATGGTAGCACCACTCCCCCTCCTTCTTTGCTTGCAGGAGGCTGGGCAGCCTCACACCCACTCCTTCTCTCTGGAACAGGCACCACTGCTGATGCGGGCCGAACCAGCCACGGGGCTGGGCTGGGCTGACTCTTCTTCTTGGCCTTACCCATGCCACTTACCCTGGGCCTTGACTCCCTTCCCCCACCAGGTACCTATTAACCAGCCCACTAGCTAAGGATGAGCGTGGCGAGGGGTGGGGTGGGGTAACTCTTTGTGGATGTTAACCCCCCGTGTTTGCCTCTGCGCTGTGGGGGGGTGAACAGAGGCCCACCGTACCCTCCTCAGGTCGATTGCAGTGTGAGAGGGAAAGGGCTTCAAGTCACTCTTCACATGCTGCTTGCAGCTCCAGGCTCCAGCCCACCAACACCCTCCTCAGCTGTGGTGAGGGGGGGGGGAGGACTTCGGATCGCATGCAGTGAGCTGCTTGTGGCTCTAGGCTCCCTCGTCGAATGATGAGGGAGCTGCCTAGGCTTGCGGTGAAGCTCCTCCCCTTCTGGGGGAGGGCCCTCCGCGCCACCGGGTTGTCCAGAAGCTCGTTGCTGGGGCAACCCTGGCCGGACCCAGCTGATGTTCCTGCTGGCATGATTCCCCTGTTCTGCTTCCCGCTGCAGCTAACTTGCTGCAGCAGGAAATGCGCAGACCCCCCTTTGTCCTTGTCTCTCCCTCAAGGGAGCATAACAAGGGGCCCGCTGGCCGCCATTTGCTGGTGGTCAGAGGTTATTATTTCAGGATGAGGTGGAAGCTAGCAATATTTCTGAATATTTGTATAGGTTTTCAGGGATACTGGGTACTAAAATGATATAAAGTACTACAAAGAAAGAAGCTGGGTAACACCACAGGCCGTGTGCCTAAGGGCCACACCAAAGAGCCCTTGAGTACAGCCCTTTGGTGGGTCTGAGGGTGGGCAGTGGGGCGGTGTCTAGTGCATAGAGAGGGAGGCAATAACAAAGACGGCTGGTCATAGAGGGCAGATTTTGTTGGAGGGTGGTTATAGGATAGAGTGGGTAAGGGTGGAGGTGGGTATGGTTATGACAGGGGGGACTGGGTTAGGGAGGAAAAGGTCTGCCCCCTTGGTGTAAGGGAGGGGGGGGACCTGTATGGGATATGGGGTTTTGGCTCCCCTGTGAGATGGGAAGTGGGGGGGGGGATAGGGAGGGTAGGGTTGAGGGGAGGGGGTCTCTCTCATTGGCCAGGTGGGACAGCCACTGGGTTGGTGGGGGTGGTGTTTCTGCAACCATTGGGGTCACGATGGGCCATGGCAATTATGGTCCCTTTAGGAGGCATTCTGCAACTGGTGCAGAATGCGGCGGCCCATCTCCTTATGGGAACAGGTCGTCGTGAGCACATTACACCAGTGCGTCGTTCTCTGCACTGGCTGCCTATTGTCTTCCAGGCCCAATTCAAAGTGTTGGTGTTGACCTATAAAGCCCTAAACGGCCTTGACCCTGCATACCTGCGGGACTGCCTCATGCCCCAGACCATGGTGCGGCCCCTGCAGTCAGCTGAGGATGCCCAACTTGAAGTCCCCATGGTTTTTTGGGTGGCGATGATGGGGAGGGCATTCTCAGTGGCTGCTCCTAGGCTGTGGAATTCCCTCCTATTGGAGGCTCACCTAACCTCCCTTCTTTCCGAAGACAATGCAAGACCTGGATGTTCTTCCAGGCCTTTGCGGAGGGAGACGGGCAGGGGGGGAGGGGGTTTAGTTCTGCCCTTTTAAATGTATTTTATTGATTTTATGAGTTTTAACAAGTTTTAATTTTATAATTGTTTAAATTTATTGATGCTGTGAGCTGCCTCGAGTGGGATATAAGTGTATATAAATAAATAAATAAATAAATAAATAAATAAACTTCCTGGGGTACAAAATTGATACCATTGGCATTCATCCTACAGAGGACACAGTAAAGGCAATATACAGCGTCACTAGGCCAGAAATCAAGACTAGAGCTGCAGACAATCCTAGGCCTACTCAATGTTTATCATATCTACTTGAAAGACAAGGCTATAGTGGCTGAGCGCCTCCATCGACTACTCGATAAAGGAGTCCCATGGAAATGGACTTCCCAAAGGGGGTAGGTCATGCTTTACTAACCTTTCTGTAGTATAAGGCTCTGGACCAGAACCTGCCCACCGCAGCCTTCTCCGGCCACATCAGGAAGAAAATACAATAAAAAGGAACGCGCATACACAAAATGGCCACCATGGCTGTTATGCGTAGGCGCCCCATTGCCATTTTGGAAAATGGCATCCAGTCTGCCTGACTGCCTGCTGAGCATGCACAGAATGGCTGCCATTTAAAAAAATGTTGCTGGTTTTGGAAATGAGTGCTCAGGTGCAGAATAGCGATGGTGGCCATTTTGTGCATACATATTAATTTTTTCTTGTATTTTCTTTTTGGCATGGTTGGAGAAGGCTGTAGTGGGCACTGGTCCAGAGCCCTACACTACAGGAAAATAAGTAAAGCAACAGTGTACCTCCCTTTTCCCTCCCTTTTCCCTCTAATCACCCCTGCGTCATCCCCGGAACCCTGCCTGGCCCCTCTGCCCCCAGCCCTCTCTCCTCCAGACTCCTGCCCTCCTCCCTCAAACCCCTGCTTGCCCGGCTTATCAACCGCTGCAGCCTACCCTCCTAGTTTAAATGGATGGACTGCATTAAATCACTCTGCTTTAAATGACCAATTTTGATCATGATTTAAATCAGGAGGCAAACTCCCTTTGATTTAATTAATCAGTTTGAATCATGTTTCCTGCTGGTATTTTTAGTTATTTCCTTAGCATAATGTGCATTCTCATTGGTTGGCATAACCACTGGAAATTGTGGAGTTGACTGTTTTTGCTAACTAGAAACTTTACATTATCTTTTATCAGTTTTTTGCTAAACTGGAGGCTCCGATCCCCCAAACACTTACACAAGCATAGTCTCACCAAGTTCAAAGGATCGCCTTCAGTATCAGGTTGCTGAGGATCAGGATGTGTGACTTCCCAGACCTTCTCTGTGGAATGGAGATATGAACCTCACCTATAGAAAAGCAGCTTTTAACTCCTTGGTGAAAGGGTGTGATAGGGCTAGTTAATTCAATACATTTTAAATTTATTTTAATATAGTACAGATATCCAGATCTTGACATTTCAAACCCATGAAGGCATTGTTTGTCTCTGGGTGAATTAAGTGTCTGGATGATCTGAGGCCACTGCAGGGTGCAAGAGGAGACAGTGGTGTGTCTGAGATGGTTGCTGCTGCTGGGCTTCCCAATCTGCTCTCTCCTCTGTCCCCCTGCTTCCACTTTGGCCCCCACAAGTTGTCTAGGTATCTGTCCATCTGGATGCTTTCCATGTCCTCCAAAGTGTCTGGATGAGCGCTTGCCTACTTTAACATCTTAGGCTAGATTTTAAATTCTAGTTTAACCTTTAAGGCTGTAAACTTCAAAGGGGCTAGTCTTGACTTAAGTGGTTTGTGGATTGTGGTCTAAGTATTATTTTTTAAAAGTAAACTTACTATATGTTTTCAAACAAAAGCAAAGACTTCGTTTTGCTAACTAGAAACTTGTTTCTAGTTTAAATATTTTTTTAAAATTGTTTTGAAATTTTTTAAAAAATATATCCTATCCTCTGCTTCAGTTTGGGCAATATTAGGTGAAAACAAATGAGCAGCACGTTCTTAAGACTTCAATTATCTGGCTTAAGAACGCGCTGCTCCAAAGCCCCGTGTCTCCAGCCGCCACTGCCGCCGGCAACGGGGAGAACGTCACTTCCGGCGGCTTTGCTTTAATGCGGCGTTGAGGAGGCGCTTCAGCGCTCCTCGTTTAAAAGCAGCCTTACTCTTGGTGCACAGAGGAAAGCTTTCTCCTGCATATCAATGCTAGTGGCAGTCAGTCTGAGGGAGAGACATTTAAAACCAAACTGTATAGCAATGGGGAGGGAGGAGCCATTACTCAGAAGCCAAACCAATAAGATTGTCTCAGCTCTGTTTTCTTTGCTGCTACCAAATAATCTTGATTCCCTTCTCCTACCCCCACAGTCTGGTTCAACCCCTTCTCCATCCTCCTGGAGCAACTGGTAAGGGGGGCACACTGGGTGTGATGGGGGATGAAAGGCTGCAGAGGGTAAGTAGCCTGTGCATGGCAGGCGGGTGGGAAACCATTTGTAATTGTGACCTGGGTCCTGTTGAGTCTAACTGTGGTTGTAAGAGTGAACTTTACAAAAAGTTCTGAGGTACACCCTTTGGGGTGGGAAACTGGCTTCATATTCTTTTTTTAATTTTTAAAATGGTTATTGTGCCTTGTAAATTCCTATCTGCTGGGTGCTTGCTCCCTGCCAGCCCAAAGTGAGGTGGCTGGGGTGGCCCTCCCTGGGGTAGCCAAGGGATCCGGCTTGCTCCTGTCTCATTTGTTCTATACTGAGCTGCTGATCCATATAGAAGTAGAATTTCACAGCAGCTAGGTCCTGCAGTCTGACTGTGGGTGCAGGGTGAGCCTTTACCCAGAACCTTTGCCTCACTAGACCCTCGGGAATGGAGAGATAAGGGAAACCATGTTCATAAATTTTGTTTCGTTTGTAAAAACAGTTATTGCATCTTGCCCAAAACTGCCTATTGAGTGCTTGGTAGATGGGGGCTGTTGATAAAACAGGGGTGGGGAATATTTTCCATTTGGGGGGCCACTTCAGAAATTAGTACAAGCTCCAAGGGCTGCATAGAAGTTGGGGGCTGGGATGCTAAAGGGATGCCCTAAAGAAAAAGAGGACCCAGATAATGGATTTGTGCCACTGATCTATCCCCTATCCTTGTGTGAATGCTCTAATTTCTGCTACCTTACCCTGAGCTTAGTTTTTCAGTGGTTGGAGGCAGAAACGAGATCCAGGAGCCACATCCAGGAACTGGAAAGTGGCCACATAAAAACTTGCCATGAGCTGCATTTGGCCCCTGGGCTTGAGGTTTCCGATTCCTGGTATAGAAGCAGAATCTCACAGTACTTGCATCCTTTACCCTGTCCTGCATTATGATTGTCCCCAGTGAAGCCCCCAATTGCCTCTGCCCCCCAAAGGGTGGGGAGTGGCAGGTCTTTGCCATGACCACCTGGATGAGGAGGCGGGGCACGACGGGTGGCTTGTGTGCACCGGGGCTGCAAGCCCCGGTGGGAAGACGGCCACGCCAGTGTGCAGGGAGATGGAGAACCCCACCGGGGTTGCTAGGCAGCCCTGGTGGCTATGATAGGCTGGTGGGGCCCACGTGGCTAAAAGAGAAGGCCGGAGCTATCTCCGCAGATCACACAGCTCCCCCGCAATTTTTTAGTGAAGCCCAGTCATGGGCAAAGATAAAAAGAAGGCCCCTGCCACCGGGAATAAGCAGTGGCATGGGCTCAAGAAGGGAAGCCAGGCAATGGGGTTGGAGATGGTGGAGACCCCTGGAATGGCGAAGCTGGAGGCAGAGGGAACAGGCGGCATTGGGCTCGGAGCCCACAGGTATGGCGGTTGGGGGGTGGGGTGCATGCCCCACTACAGGATAGATTGGCGGGTTGTGAGGCCCTGCTCTGGGCACTCGTAGATGGGGGGTCAGGTGGGCTGGGAGATCCAGTCATGGCTCCCCCCCCTTGTGCCACTGGACCTGTTGTCTGCTAGTCGGGCAAGTGACCCCATGGGTGAGTGAGTTGTCTTGGCGCAGAGTGGCCTGCCACGGGGGGGCAGGACTATTGCACCCCCCGAGCGATGTTTGGATGACTTGGGCCCGCCTCATAGGGTGCCTGCCGGGGGATCTTGAGGGCGGCACGGAAATCCCAGTGCAGCTGTGGGTGCAGGAGGGATGCCTTCCTCGAGGGCCCCGGTGCCTGGTGGCCTTTTGGGTCAAGGACAGGAGGTTGGGATAGCACCACAGGTGCCCAGTGGGCCTGTCTCCATGGGACCCCAGGTTTTGTCTGCCCAGTAGGCTCCCTTTGGCTGGGGACAGCAAGGGGTCTTGCTGGGGTCTGGGGCCATTTTGGGTCAAGGGCATGAGGTCTGGGTGGCAGCACAGTTGTCCAGGGGGCCTGTGGCCATGGGCCCCCAGGTTTGGTCTGCTCTGCAGGCTCCCTTTAGTAGGGGACAGCAAGGGGTTGCATCTGTCTTAGGTGCACCCCCCTCCTGGGGTGGGGCAGAGGAGCCCTGTTTTCTTTCTTCCAGGGACACAGTTCTGCAGGTGACCCAAGGGGATACCCACCCACAGCCGCAAGGAGGGGGAGGAGATGAGCTCAGCCAGAGGGTTGAGGCGATTGAGTGGGCGATTCAAGCGATGGTCCAGCAGCACACCCCACATGCACTGACTCAGCTGGAGCTCACCCACTCGAGTGCGCAACTTAACCTAGGTGAGGTGGCGGCTCTCCCGTTGATGGTTGGTGTGGGCTCCGAGGTTTTAGCCCCTGTGGGGGCAGTGGGGCCAGAAACTATGGGTGGTCTCGGACAAGCATCTGGCACCTCGGGTGAGGCGGGTCGAACGCAACTGCTGTGGTGGAATGGGGGATGGGTGCCGGTTATTCTACCACCAACCCCTCCTGCTGGTGGTAGAGGCTACCCCCAGAAACCGGTTTTCCTGGGGGGCCAGTCGGGCGGGTTCACTGCTTTGTGGGGGGAAGGCTCTCCAGGTTTGGGCCCCGGCTGTGGCCTTTCCTGGGCAGGCAGATGCGCTCATGGGCAGGGCACCCGAAGCGGGAGAATTGGGCTGACTTCCCCCGCTGGTGGGTGGGGGATACACTGATGTCTCCACCCCAATAGGTGACCACCTCCTTCTGGCCACGAGGGAACAGATATGGAGGGGGGAATACATTGATATTTTTGCTCTCCTGTTTAGTGATCCCGTAGTGGATCCCGCTGAGCAGGGGGACAAGAAAGAAAAGGAGCAGTTCAAGTGCCCAAAGGTGGAGAGGAACTGGTCCAACTGGACTGCAGCCTTCTCCATTTACCACGGGGTAATGATCCAGGCATTTCTTGTGCGCTCTGCCGATCTGCTCAAATATGCAGACATTGTCCAACGCGTGTATGAGGCAGGCCTGGCTTAGATATGATGAGGCATTTAGGCACCGTGCGGCTTATACACCGGGACTCCAATAGGACTTGCATGCAAATGACCTATGGCTCAATTGCATGAGTGGATCGGACAACATTCCTCGTTCAGATAGTGGTTACCTGCTGGCCAAAGGGGGCACCTCATCTGCAGTCGAGTCCTTTCGTGAGGAGGGAAAAAAGACTTTGTGAGCCCTGTCACCCAATGCTGGGAGTACAGTTAGTTGGGAAAGTGCTCTCGGGCCGTGTGCAGATTTTGTCACACATGCTCAAACTGTGCAGGTTTCCATCCAGCCTCCGCGTGTCCACGGGGAAGACCAGGGGCAAAAGGAAAGCCCCCCTACGGGGCAGCAGGGAAGGGCAGATCAGGTGGAGCTAACTGTGGCAGGTGGATAGACTTGAGTCTGCCCTCCTGGGATACCCTGACCAGGAAGATGTAGCCTACATTATAGAGGGTTTTAGGCAAGGTTTTAGGATTCCAGCAGGGGATGTTCAGCAGTGGAGTGTTCCCCCAAATTTAAAATCAATAATGGGAATAAAGATGGTTGTTCAAAAGAAAATTGATAAGGAGTGAGCTGAGGGCCGGGTGACAGGCCCTTTCCTAGCCCCCCCCCTTCACCAACATTGTCATCTCACCATTGGGGGTGGTACCAAAAAAGGCCCCGGGTGAGTTCCGATTGATCCACCATCTGTCTCATCTGCAGGGTAGCTCAGTGAATGACTCTATTCCAAGGGACCTTGTCATGGTTGAACACACTTTGTTCGACTCCACACTCGCTCTGGCCAGGCAGTGTGGATTGGGTGCCATGTTGGCTAAGTGCGACGTCAAGTCGGCCTTCTGTCTGCTGCCGGTCCATCCAGAGTTTTCCCCTCTTGGGCTTCCATTTTAAAGGGTGGTATTATTATGGCAAGGCCATGCCGACGGGGTGCTCCATCTCTTGCTCAGCATTTGAGAGGTTCAGTACCCTCATCGAGTGGATTGTACGGCAGTGGACTGATGCTGGGGAAGTCACAAAATATCTGGATGACTTCCTTTTCATCGGGCAGTCCGGAACGAGTGAGTGTTTGGATCTGAAGAGGTCTTTCCAGAATACGGCGGACGAGCTGGGAATACCCTTTGACCCTGGAGAATACAGAGGGGCCGGACACAAGGTTTACTTACCTGGGGATAGAGCTTGACACGGTAGCATTCGTGTCTCGCCTATCCCTGGACAAACTGATATCCATTCGGGGCAAGGTGGAGGAGTGTCTGCGAGCGACCAAGGTGACGGCCCTTACCCTTCAATCATTGCTTGGGAACCTTAACTTTGCCTGCAGGGTGGTGGCACTGGGACGGGCCTTCTTGTCCCGCCTCTATGCCAGGTTGGGGGGTAATCCCCCACCACATTACCACATTAGACTCACTAAGGAAGTGAAGGAGGATTTGAAGATATGGGCGTCATTCTTGGCAAATGTTAATGGTGTCAGCTTCTGGCGGGAACAGTTGTTGCTGGAGGCAGAGCTGCAGATCCACTCTGATTCGGCGGGTAGTTTTGGTTTTGTGGTGTCCTTTAGGAACAGGTGGGTGGCGACCCCCTGTCCGACCAAATGTTGTGAGACGGGGGTCACCAAAGACCTCACATTCCTTGAACTTTTCCCCATTGTAGTGGCAGTACACCTGTGGCTGCACGAATTAGGAAACCACACGATGCTGTTCTGGTGCGACAACCTGGCCGTTGTGCGCATCATAAACACTTTGTCCTCTCCCTTCCCATGAGTCATGAAGCTAGTGAAGGCATTTGTGCTCACCTGTCTAAACTTTAACATACTTTTCCGGACCAAGCATGTGCATGGCGTTGCCAATGCCCTCTCTCACTTCCAGATGGAGCGTTTTCGTCAACTGGCCCCCCTGAGTCAGGGCGAAGCCAGAACCACTGCCACCTTCGGTGTGGAGCCTTGGGCCCTAGAACTCTACTCCATCGTGCAGGGATCACTAGCTCTGCGAACAAGGGCAGCTTACGACCAGGTGTTCCGTCAATTTCAAGAATTTTGGCAGGTCCAAGGGTAGGAACTAGGTTTCCTGATCCCCGAGCCACAAATGCTTCAGTTCGCCCTCTATCTGAATTGGAACAGGGTGGCACCAGGCACTGTAGCCGGAAAATTGACAGCGTTGGGTTTTATGAGTAACCTAGTTGGCCACCCGCCTCCTGACAGGGTTTTCTTCACCAGGCGCCTTTTAGAGAGCTGGACTAGAGAGCGGGGCCACGTGCCTGATCAAAGGGCACCCATCACCCCCACAGTGCTGCTGGACCTCTGCAGGGTCCTCCCTCATGTTTGTTTCAATAATTACGAGGTTTCTCTGTTTATTACGCATTTAAATTGGCATTCTTTGGGGCATTCCGGGACAATACAGGTAGGGCGCTCAGTATCAAAGATGTGCTGCCAGGCACTGTACGCTGCCCCAGTTTGGTGCCTGGCCCATTTTGATCAGCTTGAGAGCCTGCAGATGTCTTTTCTGGCCTCCATTCTGGGCATGCCGTTGAGCTCTCCGCAGGTCCTGCTCAGAGGTGAGCTGGGTATTTTTCCAGTCAAAATAGTGACGCTTTGTGCAGTCATTAACTATTGGATCAAGGTGGTCTTGACTCCGCAGGGAGAACAGTCCCTACTGAATTGGGTCTACAAGACTGGCCTTTTGCAATCGTGGCTGTCGAGTGCCACCCATGAGATCCATCTTCTAGTCTTTTCCAAGTCTGTCCTAGAGAGAATGGGTCCTGCAGTTTTTAAAAGATTGATCCAGGAAAGATTGGTAGACCAGGCTCGACAGTGGGAGCAGGCTAGCTTGATGCACCAAAAAGTGGCAATAGGTATTGAACTGTACAACCAATTCTCCCCTGAGCCTTGTTATCTGTTTAATTGGTTGGATGTGGCAAAAAGGATCGCCTTTACACGACTCCATTGTAATACTTTTCCCTCGGAGCCTTTGAAGGGCCATTATAATGGGACCCCGCATGTGCTAAGGAAATGTACCCTTTGTCTTCTGGGGAGGAAGACACAGTTCCTCATATTTTATTGAGATGTCCGGCCTTTGCCGGCCTAAGGGCTAAATATCTTAGGGAAATACTCCTGGGATTTCAAGGAGTGTCAGTAGGGTGGACGATCTGGAAACTGCTCAATCCAGCAGACACAGCTACATCTAGAGCAGTAGCAGATTTTGCCCATGCAGTGACCCTAGCTCGGGACTATATTACAGGAGAATAGAGGCTGTGGGATGGATTCTAGGGGGAATTGGTTTTCCCTTTGGTAGCAGTCACAGCCCCAAGGGATGGGCTGTTGGCCCGATTGCTTTTGCTAGGCCCAGGGGTTTAATATTAACAGCTTATGTAAACTGGGATGTTATGATTATGATGGCCGCCAATAGTAGTTTACTGTTTGTACTGTGGCTGACTTTTTAACAATCCTACTCTGTCCACAGCGTTTAGGATGCTACTATGGTTTGCTGCATGCCTTAAGGAAGCTACTTGTAATAAGTTCCTGCCATATAAGTCAAAGCGATATAATGTGGGAAATGGACATAGTTAGGCTTAAATGACTTTCGGTATGTTATCAGCGTGAGGTATGGCTGGTGAAAGTTTGGCGGGTTTAATTGTTGTGTTTTGCCTTTGTTTGACCAGCCACTTATTGTGGTTGATTTTGTTTAAATTATTAACTGAAATGTGAAATGTCTTATTTATACTTTGTATTTGGAATTCTTACTTGCAATGGCCATTGGCCATGCATAAATAAAGTATTTATTATTATTATTTATTTATTATATCAAAGATGTGCACATTGGGCCAGTGCAGATGTCACTACTTATTCACCGCTCAAAAACTGACTAGAGAGGTAGAGGGCAGGTGGTTAGACTTACTCGATCCGGGAGAATAGATCTCTGCCCCATATACCCAACTGAGGGATACCTCACCATACACCCATGGGTCCCTGGCCCCCTGTTTAGACATGCGGGTGGCCAGCTGCTAACGAGGTACCAATTTACATCTGTCATGCAGGCTGCCATGGTGCGATTGGGCTTGCCTGGGGCTGAGTATGGAATCCATTCCTTCTGGATAGAGGCAGCCAGTTTTGCAGCAAAGGCGGGGCTGTCAGACCGTGCTATACAATCAGTAGGCTGTTGGAGATCGGGTGCTTTCTGGTCTTCCATCCGTCGGCCCCCGCACCATGGCACCATGGCCAGCCCTGAATTTTCTTCTCATTTCAGGTGGAATCCCCCAGTGCCAGAGACAAATCTGGATTGTGGGCCACAGCCTGGTGCATTGGGCATGCAAGGAGGCCAGTCAGATGAGATGGGGAACGCAACTGGGCCTGTCGGCACATGCAGAGATACGGTGGATGGGCCGGGGCGGTATGAGATGGCACCACCTCTTGCCAACACTTAGTAGGCCTTACAGGGGTCAGCCTCCTGATGTCATCATCTTGCATTTGGGTGAGAACGACTTACCCCAGGACAAGGGCGTACACCTTATTAGGATCATCAAATGGGACATATGGGAGGCAAAACCGTTTTCCCCCATTGCTCTTATTATATGGACAGATCTGGTAGAGTGGATATTGTGAGGAAAAGGGGTTCACCCGAGAGAGAGAGATAAGGCACGTAGGAATATCCACAGGGATGTGGGCAGGTGGCTACTAAATTTGGGTGAAGAGTGGATATTTAGCTATTACTTGTCCCATAAACGGCTTGAACTGTTCCGTCATGACAGAGTACATTTGTCAGCAGAGGGGAACGAGCTCTACCTGAAGGCCTTGAAAGAAAAGTTAGTTTGGGTGCTGGAGAATTATTAGACTAAGTTTATGAGTTGCTAGAAGGGTGGGGGTTGGATTTGTCCAGGTAAACCTGGTGATCCCTTAGTGGCAGGGGTCCAGTACTGAGGGTTAAATCATTGATTAGAAGTTGATAATGTATGAGGCATCTCCTTAAGAGATGGGGACGCCACACCCACCGGAATAGCAGGGGTATGGCAACCAGTGGGGTGGAATCCCTGGGAGGAGGGTTAGCGAGGGCAGTAGGGACAGGTATGGTCCCTCGCCTGTAGGCCCACTTCTCCTTACTCACCTTGGTCCCCCTTGCTTGCAGTAAGTGCCACGACGAGGGGGAGATGTTGTGTTGGTTAGAGGGGTGGTACTCGAGGGTACATTGAAACCACCCCATAGTTGTTTGTTGTTAGGATACGCTCAAGTACTGGACCCACATCGTGCTAGGCGAATTCCCCTACCTATTTACAATTATATAATTGGTTAATAAAGAGTGCGGCCGTTTAAACCCAATACTTGGTGTCCTGTCTCCTTTCGGTGCATCTGCAAATGGTGGTATGCATCAGAACAGGTCCCTAAATTTTGAAACATAAAACACAAAAAACTCAAATTGTCACTGAAACCAGATGAAATCAGAAACACAAAATTTCCCCCCTTTACACATTCCTAGTTATCTGCAGTAAATTTCTATGGGTAAAAACAGACACGCAGTCAGTACAACTGTGGCAGAAAAGGGTGGGGCACCAACCTGATGTGACCACAGCTGGGGGGCTGTCCTGCTGCATGGTCCAGGTAGGGCCAGGAGTGCAACAAACACGTGGGCGGCCAGCCCTGCCTGTGATGTACTCCCAGCACCCTGCCCCCCCAACCATGTCAGGCAGCCATGGTGGCCAATGAGACACAGCCATGGCTTCTAGCCATGGTGGCCCCTATGTCAGTAAAGCTGCAGCTAAACAAATGTACTCACGCTGCCCGTACTCACGCTGCCCGTTCTGGCCCACTTTGGCACAGTTGGGCAGGCCTTAGCCCAGGCTTGAAGGTTTTCTGGACATCTCAGGTCAACATCTGGTGATGTGTGTTTACACATGTTGCCAGGCCCAAGCGGGCTGAATGATATCAGTTTTGACTCTATGGAAGACAAAAAGACAAACCCCACAAAAAGTGGAGACACAAAAAGACACCCCCTCCCCCGTGCACATCCCTACTGAATATGGTATTAGTTTTTTCAGCAATGGAACTAGTGTATTGTTCCACATGGTTAGTAAATGTTCAGATGCCCTCTGCCTTATGTGAGTAAAGAGATTTTTTTATGGAATTTCATTTTCGTCAATTTATCTACCTACCTCTCCTTTGATGCTTCCTGGAGAATATATAAAGTAACAGATAAAGAGATAAGTGGAGAACTGCTTGAACTATTTAGTAAGGGATCAGACAAGTAGGCTTACTGATTTAGAGTAAGAGCTGAAAATACAGTAGCTCAAAATGAGTTCAATTCATTAACCCACAAGAAAGTAGGTTGGCATGATTGTCAGCATTTGTTTGTTTTTTAGTCTTTTCAGGATACACTAAAAATGTGCAGAGTAATGTAGATAAAATTCTGCAAGCAGGCTTTCTTAATCCTTTCATAATTAGGATATTCAAATCTGGAAGGGAGAAATGGGATCTTGAGGATGGGAATGCATTTCTCTCCCCCCTGCCCCCCCTTGATCATCCTAATGTAGCTCTCCAACTAATACTAATCTCCAACCTATAAGTATCAATTTTGCCCTAACTGCAGCAGCAGCAGCAACACTGAAAGGACATCGGGAAATAGTCACATAGAATTGCCGTTCCCTGTGTGCCCCCCCTCTGTCCTACCTGCAGAGGGCGGGGCAGCCTTAGGTGGAGTGGGGTTTGTCCCGCCCCTGACTGGAGGAGGGAGGCAGCTCGGGGGGCGGGTTGGCAGCGGTGTTTCGGTGTGAAGCCAAGTCTCGCACGGCGGGGCTTGGCGGGTGCCATTTTGTGGACATGGCTGGAGCAACCCAGTCGCGCAGAAGAGGAACAGCAGAGAGGAACCACCCACCCACCCTCCCTCTTGCACTGTGGGTTTTTTAATATACTGGTCGCCCTTCAAGTGGGCCGGGAAGGAATTTTTGCTGACTGGACCTGATTGGCATAGGGGCCTGTCGGTTTTTCACCTTCCTCACAGTGCATGCTAATTACAATTGGAGACACTGGGAGAGGTCAGATGTGCTTAGGAATTTCTTTGTCGCACTTGCAGGGGTTCAGGGTATTAATTAATAGGTTAGTAGAGTAGCTGTTCATTAAGTCATCTCCTTAAGAGATGGGGCCACAGACAAAGCTAGAGCAGGGGCGGCCAGCTTCCAACCCAGGCCCATGAGGGAGGGGTGAGCCAAACACCGGACGACAGGGGCGGTCCCTGTGGGGGCTGACACCTCCCTCCTGCTTTGGTCATGAGAGGTACAGTACCTCCCTGACCAGCCGGGTGGCTGGAGTGAGAGTGACCTAACATCAGGTAGAAGTTACGCGGTACCGAGGGACCTCGGGCCGCCCAAGTTAGATGTTACAGTTAGTTATTACATAGTGGTTAAAAGTATAGTTTAATCTGGACCCAGGAGGGAGGATCTCCCCTCCCTGACTTTAACAATGGTCAATAAAGAGTGCAGCCTTTAAATCCCAATACTTGTCCTTGTCTTCTTCTGGGGGGTGCTTGGGCAAGGGTAGCTGATGAATTGTATCATCTGAAAATAATATTAACACATTACAATGGGGTAACTCGGTGCTCAATGCTGGTGTAGAGGTTGCTGCATTTGCCCTGACCCAGAGAAACTCCACCCCTGATCCAGAAGCCACCACCAATACTGAAATCATTTGAAAATTAAACTCTCTCATATTGTTTACTGTGGAAGCATTTGTTTTATTCCAAAGTTTGCATGTTCCCTCTCTATCTATTCCATTTGCAGCGATGGATCTAATTAATGATACAGCCAGATTTATGTTTAGTGGCCAGCCAAGAGTGGGCCTTTACTCACCAATCCTACATGGGGCAATAAAACAGGCAGTATTCAGCAGCCATTTTGGATGACCCAGACTTAAATCCCAGAGTATAAGTACAGAGCTTTCCTATAATAATGCAGCTTGATAACTAAATCTGAGTTATAGGTGATCCAGTCTGCCTCTGTCTTCATTTTGTGACTAGCAAGCTGTGTCTGGCAATATATTGCAGCTGCTTATATTCCATAGACCTTGAAAGAAAGTGCCAGACCCTATATTTATATTGCAGGCTTATATGTGGATTTTGCTGAAATACAGGAAGACAAAATCAATCTATATTTTATTTTAAGGCTGAAGAGAATAGTAGAAATGTGAAGGCCACAAATATGAATTTTGTGCTAGGAAACTCTTCATACAGCAAAACAAGTACACCAGACAGTTTACCAGGCAAAGCTTGTCATGGGTAAAAGCTAGAAAATAGTATGGTTGATCAAGAAACAATAATGGCATCCCAGGGACCAGGGGGAAAAAAAGAGAACTTTTTATTTCTCTAAACAAAAATTGGGAGTCAGTTAAGGAACTGCTATGTACCTAAAATACAGCAGGATGGGGCTACATTATTTGTTATATAGCACAACATTCATTGCAACTAGGGGAAATGGAGGTTGCACCGTGCGTGGGGATGAGTGGGGATATGTGTGCGGCCATGTGCATGCCCCACCCACCAACTGCGCATGCACCGGTGTGCCCACGCACCCCCCGACTGGTAGCGCCCATGTAAAAATGGCCTTTGTCTTCCCTCTTAGGCAAATGGAAGAATTCCTATTTTGTTTAGTGCTATGGATGCAATTCATCTCCAGTTGAAGTCAATAGGAGTCCCACTGACAGGGGCGTAGCTAGTTGGGAATGGGCCCTGGAGCAGAAGATGGAATGGACCCTCTGCTCCAGTATGCACAAGCACTCAACATGCATGTGTGCCCCCTGGTTCATGGGCCCCAGTGCAGCTTTTAGTGTGTTCAAAAGAGAAAGCTGATGGGCGAGGGGGAGTTCTGTGGTTGCAGCGTGGCTCTGCCATGCATGTGGAGTGCATGGGAAGTGATTCATATGGGCAGCTCTTAGTGTGGCTACCATGGCCATGGAAGCGGCATTCTACATGGGGCTACCCTTGATGCTGGTTCAGAAACTGCAGCTGGTGTAGAATGCGGTGGCCCACCTCTTAACTGGGACGGGCTGACGCGAGCACATTAGCACCAGTGCTTCACTCTCTGCACTGGCTGCTGATAGTTTTCTGGGCCCAATTCAAGGTGTTGGTTTTGACCTTTAAAGCCCTAAACAGCTTGGGCCCCACCTACCTGCAGGACTGCTTCACCCTCCGGGACCTGGATCGGACCCTGCGGTCAGTCGGGGGCACCCTCCTCGGGGTCCCCCGGGTTTCCACCAGGAGGAAGGTGCTCTCCGTGGCTGTGCCGCGGCTGTGGAACTCCCTCCCATTGGAGGTCCGCTTGGTTGCCAACCTCCCCTCTTTCCATAGACAGTGTAAGACCTGGATGTTCCACTAGGCCTTTCCTGAGGGAGATGGGGTGAGTGGGTTGGGTTCGGGTGGGGGGATGGGTGTTATACTGTTTTAAATTGTAATTACTGTTGTTTAAATATGTTTAAAACTGTTTTTAATATGTTGTGAGCCGCCCCGAGATGCCTGAGGCAGGAGGGGGCAATATATATATATATATATATATATTTGGCTTGCCCCGCATGGAGAACTCTGGATTTCCCGGCAGTGCTCCATGCATGACCAGGAGTGGGTGCTCAGTGGGTCATGGGAGTGCCCATCCAGCTGCTCTACCTTTACATGGACAGTTGAATATGTGACTCCTGGGTGGCCATGCGGGGTAGCATCTCAGCTGAAAACACCCTATAATAGCTATGCCCCTGCCTCTGACTTTAATGGGAGATGGATTGCACTGTACATTTCCAATGACTGACATAGGGTGTTTTAAACAAGCAAGGTGATGTGGAGGTGTCTGGGGCTGCTGAATGGCACTGCTGTGCAGCACCTACTCAGTTGGAGTGTGTGGGGAGGAATTCAAATGGGCGGCTCCCAGAGTGGCTACCCCAGCAGTGGAGGCAAGTCACCACTCACTCCCTCTGCCACAGACCATGGGGGAGGAGGAAGTGAGTCAGACTGGCCTTTGCAAGTGACATGTCCCAGCATGAGCGTTGGGGAACCTGGGCTCCCCAGCACTCCCTGACAGTTTTTATGACTTGCAAAGGCTGTGTCCCCTGCCCACAGCGCCTATAAGTGGTCTGCTAGCATGGCTGGCTACTCCAGTTCATACGGGCAGGGATTCCATGGGCACCCATTCCCACGGAGTTATTTGGTTTGCCCCACACAGAGCACTCTGGATTTCCCAGCAGTGTCCTATGCGTGGCCATGAGTGAGCTCCATAGCTCACAGGAGTGTGCATCCAGCTGCTCCACCTTCAGACAGGTGATCGGCTCCATGGCTCCTGGGTGGCCATGTGGGGTAGCATCTTATCTAAAAAGACACATAGCTTATTCATTTGCCATAGGATTTGCCCATGCAAGTTCCATTTTAACAAAGCAAATTTTTAAAACCAAGACATGGGAAGCTATGTTTAAGCAATCTTGAATTATTATGGTCAGTCACAATTCTCAAAACACTCATTCAGAGTAGTCTCATTGCTTTTAATGAGAGTCTCAGACTAAGAGGTCTGGAGCTCTAAAACTTGTTTCCTTGAAAGAAAGGTGAATAAACCACAAGGTTTGGTTAGTATTAATTAAAACATCCTAATGATCAGGGATGAAGCTACCATGGAACAAGGTTGAGCCTGGGCCCTGGATTCTAGGGGTGCCTTGTGCAAGTTGCCAGAGCACTTGCAGTGCTCGGAAATTTTCAAAATGGGTGGGGAAGGGACAGGGCCAACACTCTACCCACACCAAGAAAAAAGCTTTTGGAGTGGGTGGGGGTGGAATACTACCCCCACCAACTCTTAAAACTTGCTTCCTGGTGGGTCTGCAGCCACTCCAGGGGGCCTCACTGGGAGCCAAGGCAGCACACAACTTTTGCAGGGGGAGGCCAGGAGCCTCAGGAAGGCTGCCGTGCAGGAAGACTTTTCCCTTAGGGGGTGGGCCATAATTGGGACAGGAGCCGGGGCTCACCCACAGCCTTGCCATGCCACTGCTAATTATGAAGATGTTTTTTTTACCAGACTTAGACCATGGCCAGCTGCATCAAGCAGGAGGATGAAGTAGGCTTCTGCTCTTAATGGGGTGTTGTAAATTGCTTTCTCAATCAAGGAGCTGTAAGAGGTATTCTGAAGGGGCCTGCATCATCCCAGACTCCGTAGGTAACACTCCCTGTGTAGGATAATAGCTATTAGCTATCTTTGGGGATATGCAAATCAAGAATCACTTGGAGTTTAATATCCTCACCACCAAAAGGTGCCAGTAATTGCTACATTCACTACAATATCACATGAATCTGTGATTCTTAAAAAACGATATTAGGACAGTAGCAAGAATTGCTTCCCTCTGCGCATCTACATTCTGAGGTGGAGACAAAGTAGTTTGAATGATACTTTTTATTGGACCAACTATTGTTGGTGAAATGTGCAAGCTTTCAGACCTCACAGGATCCTTCCTCAGTCAAGTAGGAGTCAGAACTGAAGATTTGAGCAAAGTACAGTGGCTGTATAGCATGTAGCAGAGGAGGGATGATTTATAAAATACAGTAATGGCTAGTGTAGAAACAAAATAGTACACAGAATAATGAGGGACTATGTTAACAGTCAATAAAAGTTAAATTTGAAGTAGACTGTCGGATGTTTACAGGTTTTCGTAGTGACTAGAGAAGTTTAGGTCTTTGTTAAGTTCATTGTTTTTGGTGTCAAAGGGAGCCATTATCCCTTCCTTTTAGAAATGTTTAGCTGGCATACTTTTTGACTTTTTTTTTTTTGACAAAAGAAATACGTGCACAGGGGAAAAACATGGTGGTGGTGGTTCGGAGGGATCTTGCTGAGAATCAATGGCATTATGTCTGTTTTAGAGAGGGAGGAGAGGTGGAGACTAGAGTAAAGTTGGTAGATCAAATTTTCAAAAAGAAAGGCATGGAACTGAAGTTTTGGCATGGAACTGTGAAGGGGCATCCATTATATTGTATACAGTTATTGGGCTCTGAAATAAGGGGCATCCATTATTTATTTAAACATATGTCCTGCCCTATTGGTAGGGATTAGGGCAGGTTACAATATATAAAAACATCTAAAATAAATATATATAAAGAAAACCATTTAAAAATCCCCTACCCCTGATCTCCCCAAGCCCTATCTTCACCTGCCAAGTGCATGGTTGAATAAAAGCTCTTGTATTGCCTCCGGAAAGTTCTCAGACTTCAGCTTTGGTGAACCTCCAGGTTAAGTCAGTTCCACAATTGTGAAGCAGCCACTGAGAATGTCTCTCTCTGTGCCTTTGCTGTACGGACTTGATGGTACATGCAAGAGGTGCTCTTGGCTGACCTCAAGGCTTGCAATAGGACCTGGGGGATGAGTCCGTCTTTCAGATATGTGGGGAGTGGGGCTTGGGCTTTTTAGGGCTTTATAAGTTAGAACCAGCACCTTGACTTGTGTTTGGAATGCTATTCGAATCAAGGGTGTAATGTACTCTCGAGGACCCAGTCCCGTCAGAATGTGGGTCACCAAGTTTTGTACCAGCTGCAGTTTTTGAACAGTAGGGATGGGCATTATGGATTTGGATTAATCTGTAACTGTCTGAAATGGCAATTATGGATTATTCTGAAATTCACTGCGTCGTTATGAATTTCCATATTTACAGATCGATTGTATTTCTGGATTAGAGTTTTCCCATTGACTTCAATGGAAAACCAGTCCACCATTAATTTCAGTGGGTCACTCATTCGTATAATCACGTTGTTAGAATGAATGGGCCACTGAGAGAGGGGGAGAGAGAGAGTGGTGTGGTGTGGTGTAGGGCTGGGAGTGAGGGGTGGGGGTTAAGTGAGTTGAGACGCTGGCAGCTAGTTCTGGGGAGTCTGGGCCCTCTAGCGCTCACACGGGGACATGTCATTTTCAAAGGCTAGCCCAGCGTACGTCCCCCTCCCCCATGGCCAGTGGCAGAGGGAGTGTGAGGCAGCTGCTGGGAGAGCTACGCTGGGAGCCACTGGCAGGAATCCCTCCCCATTCATTCCACATGAGTGCATGCTCCGCAGCTGTGGATCCCTCCCTCCCCAAACCTTGCTCTTTTAAACCACACAGCCTCCCTCTCTCTGGCCCATTCATTCTAATAATGTGGTTATTGGAATGAATGACGTCTTGAAATGAATGGTGGATTGGTTTCCCATTGAAGTCAGTGGGAGTTCTGTAAATCTGTAACTACAAATCTGGAAATCTGGAAAGTTTGAGATACAAATTTGTAAATCAATCTGAATTCTCATCCCTACTGAAGAGTCATTAAAAGCAGCCTTACACAGAGTGCATTGCAGCAGTCTAGCCTCAAGGTTATGAAGGCATGGATGACAGGAGCCAGGTGTGAGTCTGAAAGAAAGGGTCACAGTGTTCTCACCAGATGGATAAAAAGTGCCTCTGGTCACTGCTGCATCCTGATGTTCCAGGCACAGTGATAGATGCAGGAGCACCACCAGGCTGCATTGCCGCCGGAAAGTTGGTCACAAATCTGAGTGACCAAAGGAGACTAGATCCCAGCAAAGGCAGGTGCTCATATGCTCCCCAAGTCACAGGGACAGCACACTAGCATCACCTCTGTCTTGTCTGGATTCAGCTTCAACCATCTCCCCCACATCCAGTCCCCAGTGGCAGCCAAGCACTGACCACTGAGACAGATGAAAAAGCGAGATGGCACCTTACTCCAAACCTCCGTACAGTTTCTGCCAGTAGCTTCACATTGAACAGGAGATGAGAGAAGATGGAACCCTGTGGGATCCCACAAGGAAGGTCCCCCCGAGGATAATGAGCCCATCACCATCTCCTCTGAGACTTCCCCAACAGGAATGAACAAACTCACTCAAGCACAGTCTCATGAAGCCCTGCCAGGCTGTGCAGTCATGTCTATAGCACCTCATGATCAACTGTATCAAAAGTCACCAGAATATCTAACAAGACCAGCAGAGTACAATTTCCCCTATCAGTCTCCAGCTGTAGATCATCAACCTGTGCCACAAGAGTGGTCTCGGTACCATACTCAGAATGGAATCTGGATTAACATGGGCCTAGGAATCTGGTGACAATTTCCTTCCCTAAAAAGGGAGGTTAGAGAAGGGCTGACAGATGGCAGGGGAGTCTATGGAGCTATGGTGTGCTTGAATAAGAAACCCACTGGCAGCCATTATTTATTTATTTATTTATTTAAAAGTTTTACTATCCCGCCCCTCTTGCCACAGGCAGCTCAGGGTGGCTTACAATCAGTACAAAAATAAACAACAACAACCAACAATAAAGCTAAAAACAACTCATAAAAGGAGGATAAAAATATTATATATGAATTCTTAGTTGGTATCTGTTTCTCCAGAACTGGACCTGAGGGAAAGTAGCTTTCTAAAAGCAAAACTTGGCTAAAAATACCCTTTATCTCCATACATCTGATCAAAACCACCAGTGTCAGATTTCTATTTGGTTTCTAACTTGAACTAACTGCACATCAAAAATGTAAAAAAACATAGGATGGGAGTTTAGGTGTAGGCTCCACTTGTGACTGTTGCAAATGTTGAGAGACTGGCCAGCTTGAACCTTAAAGACATTTAAGGGCATGTATTGATCTTTCGAAATCCAAGCATGCACTGCCTACCCACTGTGTTTAATCTGAACACCCAGCTCTGTAATTAAAATAATGATTTGCTCTTTCATTTGTGCTGAGAATTGTACCAGTTTTCCTCAGATGCTGCAGTCATTTCATGGAAGAATGTATTGCAAGAAAAAGCATGTGTCTGTTCTTCCTCAGCTCTTAAACTGATGGCAGAGACCTCTCATAATCTAACTGTACAACGTACAGAGATGTAGGGTTGGGCACAGAAAATGGAGTGAGGCTCGGGTTGACTGACTCTCCGAAAGTCCTTACATCCTGGGAGAAAATGGAGATTTGTTTTGGTGGCTGTTTCCTAGAAGCCATAACTAATGGAGAATGCTGACAAATGAAAGTGATGCACATAGGGAAAAATAACCCTAACTAACTACTTGTATACAATGCTGGGTTCTTAGGTGTTACTACTCAGGAAAAGGATTTTGGAGTCATTGTGGACAATGCATTGGAAACTTCAGCTCAGCATGCAGCAGTGGTGTATAACCCAAACAGATAAAGAATAAAATAGAAAACATCATAATTCTGTTATTTAAATCTATGGTGTTCAAATCCTTGAATATTGTATGCAGTTCTGGTAGCCCCATCTCTAGTAGAAATAGAAAAGGTGAAGAGAAAAGGGCAACAAAAATGATTACGGGTATGGAACAACAGCTTCCGTATGAGGAGAGGCTTGAAGGTTAGAGCTCTTCAACCTGTAGAAGAGACAACTGAGGGTATTTTCAGACGTTATGAGATCATGCTCAACCACAGACAATCCCCTGTGGTGGGAAATGGTCCCGTAATGTCTGTTTGATGTCTGCCAGATGTTCACCACAATGAACCTCCGGCGGGAGTCAAAATAACCACGTTTTTGAGGGTGGTCCAGGGACTGTCTTCAAAAGCATGGTCAAAGTGATTCCCGCCGGGGGCGAACACCCAGTGGGAATCACTTTTGCCCCCAACAGACGTGACATTACGACGCTCAACCATGGTGGGATTCACTATGGTTGAGCGTGGTAACGTCTCGTCTGGCCTCTGACCATGGCCCGGAATTGGCAGACATGCTCACCGCCGATTCCAGGTCGTGGTCAATACCCTGGGGGGGCGCCCCAGCTGGATTGACCGCTGCGGCCGCCCATCTCTCGGAGGGCGGGCGGCCTCGGGAGCATGGGGGGGGCGGGGCTGTGCGGCCGCACGTTGCGCCGTGCAGCCCCCCCCCCAAATTCCCCGCCGGGATTGGCCGGCACATCTGCTGGCCATGACTTTTTGATTCTGGCGGGGAATCAAAAGGGTGATTTTGTGATGGGACCAAAGCTGCCCCGTCACGTCTGAAATCACCCTGCGAGGAGAGGAGACATGTCAGGAGTTTATAAAATCCTTAGTGGCATGGAGCAAGTTAATAGGGAGCTGTTATTTAACTGCTCAATATTAGAACTAGCTAACACTCCATGAAACTGACAGCAGATTTAAAACAAACTCAATACGCAAGTAATGTGGAGCTTGTTGCCAGAGGATGTGGTCAAGGCCAGTAGCATTGCTGGGTTTAAACAAGGATTGGATAAATTCTTGGATGATAGGTGCATAAATGGCTATTAGCCAAGTAGGGCGGGGGTGCGGCCTTTGATTTTGGGGAGGTAGGAGTGAACAGCAGGGAATGGATCACTCCAATATGGATGTTTTTAAACTAGGAAGGCGATGGGGCTGTGTATCCATGGCTACAGTGTGCCTTTGCTGTGAAGCACCCATGCAGATGGAGTGCGTGGGGAGGGATTCAAACAGGAGACTCCCAGCGTGACGACCATGACCCCAGAGGCAGCCCCCACTCACTCCCCCTGCCACGGACCATGGGGTAGGAGGGAGTGCACTGGACTGGCCTTTGCAAGTGACATGTTCCTGGCATGAGCACTGGGGAACCCAGGCTCCCCAGCGCTCCCAGTCAGTTCTTTTGACATGCAACATTCGCTTCCCCTTCTGATAGTGTCTATGAGTTGTGGACCCGTTGGCTGGTATGGCTGGCTGCTGCCATTCATATGGGCAGGAGCTCCATGGCTGCCCATTGCCATGGAGCTATTTGGTTTGCCCTGCATGGCACACTCTGGATTTCCCAGCAGTGTGCTCTGTTTGGCCATGAGTGGGTGCTCTGAGGCTCATGGGAGCGAGCATCCAGCTGCTCCCCCTTCAGATGGGTGGTTGGCTCCATGGATCCTCATCTGAAAACACCCTGTGACAGGTTGGGTACTTCTCCAAAGTGACTGAGAGTGTCCACTGCTGGACACAGGACAATGGGCTTAATGGGCCATTGATCTGATCCAGTATGACAGTTCTTATGTTAAATAAAGCAGTGGTTTCTAAACATTTTGCCAGTGTAACCCTATTTCGTAGAGCAGTGCAATTCATTTTCATTTTCTTTAATTACTAAAATGAACAATGACCTGTTCGTTTTAGTAATTAAAATATGAAAAATGACATCCCAGGGCAATGAAAATAGATAGAAATGAATTAAAAAGCACCAATTTTTATTACCAAAATAAAAATAACCCCCCCTGTACACCAGAGCCATTTTGCACATGCGCGCCCTATCCCACAATGATGCTGGCAGTGCCAAATAGTCTGATGACCATTTTGCTGGCAGCCAGCAGCACCAAAATGGTCTAGAAGCCATGGTCCAGCAGTCTTTTTACACATGCACAGTATTTTGTTTTTAAAATAATAATTATTTTTAATAAAAATAAATGAAAAAATAAAACCCCAAAATGAAGGATTTTTTGTAAACAAAAACAAAAACGATGTGCCTGCAGCACACCCGTACTGTTTTGAGACTTAAATGTTATCCTGCAACCCCAGAAAGCAAAAAGACATGTGAAATATAGCAAGTATCAATTGATATTTGACCCCATCCACTGATGGCATGACCCCAGCTGGTGTCCCAGACATAGGCCCTTTCCCCCTTTTTACATGGACGCCCTCCCCTCGTCCATGTGTGTGACTGCGTGGGCAGGGGGGGCATCCGTCTGACCGCTGTGACTGATGGGTGAGGGTGCATGCGCACTCTTGCGCTCCACCCACCTCCACTGATCCCCCATGCGCAGAGGCATTGGAGGCAACAGAGGTGCCTCTGTGCATGGAGATGGGTGAAGGTAGGTGGGCATCCATGTGACGGGCCACCCATGCGCCGCACACCCGCCTCCTCCTCCACCCATACCCCACAGACTGCGGCTTCTTCCTGGTCTGTTTAAAAAGGGTCATAGTTGGGACCCTGTGAAGTGGTGTATACAGCAAAATACTGCTCCTATTTCAAAGTCTATCTCAGAAACCTGGAAAAGGAAAGGAGTGCGAGTGTTGAGAGCTTGGTTGTGTGCAATTGGGGAGGCTTATGATTTCTTTTTTTGTGAGATGGGGGTGAAGTTTCTAGGGTTTCTTTTGTTTGCACTACAATTAGTATTGTTTAATATATAGCAAAGCACACCTAAAATGCTGGGTTGGTATTCACATATTTCCTTTGTACATCTAAAATAAGGAAGAATCTTGATTATTTTAATTCTTCATTGTTCTCAGCCAACCCCTCTGTTCTTTCATGATTGATCCAACAATTTTACTTTTTTAACCTCTGCAACCTTCCTTGGCAAAGCGGTTCTCTTTCATTAGGATTCTCTGCATGCAAAAGTGCTTAGTGACATCTGCTCTGAATTTGTTTTTATTTAATTAACATTAAATGCTCTTTTGTCCTGTCACTTTTGTTGGGCTGAAAATAACAACTTGAGTTGACCTCTTGTGCACTGTTCAAGATTTTAAATGCTTTAATTACCTCCCTTTCTATCATTGTCAGGTTGTTTTGAGATGATGTAGCCTCAGCTCTTACAACAGCCTATCCTCTGAGTTTATATAGTTTTAATTCGAAAATCCAACTTGTTAACCTTTTTTATCTTTTTAAGTGCTACAACATCTTGCTGTATAACAAAGTTATTGGACCAATGCTCAGTCAGTGGATATTAGCACAATTTCCCTAAAATTGTTAATGAGTTTCCACTTGCTCTGTGGGCACGATTTTAGAATTCTAAACCTAGGTTTGGTGACTTTTCAGACCTGTTGAGTAAATTTGGGGCTCCAGTGCATCCTGATACCCGGGGGTCACCTTACCCATTCCTCTGTCATACGTTTTGAAATCAGTTTCTGGAGTACTGTATTGGTATTTTATTTATACACCCCATATTGGAAATTATTATTGTATTCCATTGTATTTTAGGCCCTTTTCAAATGTGCATGTGCGGGAATCCGGGATTGGAGCCCATTGCTCTGTGTGTGGGTGATGGGTGGAGGTGGGTGGAGTGCAGGAGTATGTACGCACCCCCACCTACCAGCTGCAGTGTTCGCATGTATGCCCCCCCACACACACACATGGGTAAGCGCCACGGGGGGCGGGGCGCAATCGTTTGAAAAGGGCCTTAAAGTATATTAGCAAAAAAAGTTGTAGTTCTTAGCCCCTTGCTGCCAGGTTAGGGAGCCATGACCCCTCCATCTTGTCAGGCCTGGGAATTTCTTCCCATTGAAGGTAAGTCACAGTTGTAGTTGCACTGGTTTAGACCCCAGCTGTAGACAAGAAACGTTGCTGTCAGCTTGTTCAAAGCATGTGATGTAAGCGAAAAATGGTAACTGGTTTCCAAGGCAGGGCACAAGGGGAGACACCCTAAGAGCAAGCCTCATGGTGGCACATGGTCTAAGTCAGCTAAGAAGTCCCTGATGTGTGGCCAATCTGCTGCAGCACCAGGGTTGGACCAGTGTGGCAACTTCACCATTCCATATCGCTGGTCTGGTGCTGGATGCTTTGCTGCTGTCAACACAGGAGTCCCCTGTGGTAGGGACTTCCCAAGTAGGAAGAAGATAATTGTTGCCCAGGTATAAAATTGCATCAGTGGCCCTTTTCACATGAGACGCCCCCACTCATCTCCATGTAATTTTGCTGCAAGGTGGGTGGAGGCACCCATGTGAATGCTGCGGGGGATGGGTGGGGGTGCCTGCACGCAGCTGCACTACACCCACCTCCACCCATCACCCACGCATGGAGCAATGGGCTCCAATGCCCAATGCTCCATGGGTAGAGGTGGTTGGAGATGGGTGTACACCCATAGCAATGGGCGCACACCCACCTCTACCCACCACGGCCACACACCCATCCCCCCACCCACTGCGGTCTGTTTAAAAGCGGCCAGTGTAGCGGCAGTTGGTGATTGGCTGCCCAATCCTGGAATTGTAGCAATTCCCAATGCTGATGAGGGCTGGGAGAGAGTGAAAGTGTGTTCTTTTATGTTAAGCATTTCTATTACAGCAATGTAATAGAATGCAAAGCATTGCAAAAGCACAGGCAGTTGATAGACTTAGGCATTTAACAGAGCTGAGCGGAAAATGATATTTTCTGCTACAATTTTTTTTACAAGGAATGAAAAAAATGAATTTTCAGTGAAGTTTTCTAGTTTTTAATAGAAAATATAAAGCTTAAAAGTTAAAAATGTTTAGACCTCTTTAAATTCTCAGAAAATTTTAGAAAACCTTTTGGTAAAAGCTTTCAGTTTTGTTTTGTTTTTTAAAAATTGAATTCTTTTTTGGGTTTCTGTTTTTGTCATTGAGAAAACTTTAAAAAAAACAACAAGCCACAACAACACTATTTTTATTTAGAGGAAAAGGATTCTGTTAACTAAAGAAGGAACATTTTTGCCCACTCTAGAATGTGGTTTGAGGTGGGGTTTTTTTATACATAGAATAGAAACTAGGACCATGATTCAGAAATCCAACAGGCTTCAATGAGGCTCCTCCAGAGTAGGATGCTTGTGGATTGTGAACTAAGACCATAATTTTCAAGCTACTTACTATAGCAGAAGAAAGCCGCCCCGGGGGCTGCCTGTGGCAGGAGAGGCGGGATATAAATTTGCTAAATAAATAAATAAATAAATAAATATACTACCCTAGTGTAAATAGATAGAGTGATGGGTTAACATATCTAGCTTGTGGGAGAAATTAGGCCAGTCTCTTGTATTTGTGCATGTAGAATTTTCCCCTTCCTTTTCTGTTGGCTCCTACTTGTTTGGTGGTATTTTCCCACTAAGTGTAAAGGGAAAATAATAAAATGGAAGAAATAAGCTTTTAAAGTTCATAGGATTAGATTATTTGTCTTCCGTAATTGTGACTATTTTTACACAAGCAGCAGTTCTTAATGCGGATGAAGTTGATTGTATGAACATTTAAATCTGAATTAATGACCCTGGATTCAAAATTTAAATTGGGTTCTTGAAATCTAATTTTGGGGTTTAATTTTAATGTGGATTAATCTCAGTATGAATTAGTGATTGTGTGAACAGTTATCTGGACAAAGACCCAGGTTCCTAGAGTGCTGCAGAGAGACATGTCTCCTAGCCATCTGTATCTCTATGATATCCCGAGTTTTTCCAGCAGTCTCCTGCTTGGCACGCCGTAGGTGGGAGATATAATTTCCGTTGTTTGATTCTCAGAAGATAATGACAGATATCTGGAATATTAGGAGTGCATTTAAAGCTACAGGGATTTACATTCACAGGGTTGAGAATTCATTGACTAGGGCACTATTGCATACAGATGTTATGGTCCCAAGGGCATATTCCTCCAGGAACATTGATTCACAGCTACCTCCTGTTTGTGTGGGAGATTAGAACTCACTTCTTAGGATAGCGGTAGTGGAGTTTCCCTGAACAGTGTAGGCTTGATGGAATGAAGAACTTGGGATAGAACTGGCTCACCTGATGAAAACTCCTGACCATTTTTAGAATGTGGTTTAAATACACCAAATTCATTGTCAGATGAATTTGGTGTATCTGATGCATTTAATTGGATGGGTTTAAATCTAAATCCTTGTTCTAGTTTGGAATTTATGAGCAGAACTATGGTAAGAGCCATGGGAGTAGAGAGCTGACTGTTGGGTAAGAGTATGCCTGTAATATTATTCATGTCCTGGAACATGAAGGATTTAAGGGTAAGGTTGCAGATAAGGAATGGGTTGCTTTTCTTAAGATGTTTGAAATTCTCCCCCTCCCCCCCCCAAGAAACTTGTTTAGTTGGAAAAGATTCTACTTGTTTGGATACTCTGGACTATAGGGTCTTTTCAGTACCAGTGACCAAAATTAAGAAAAAGGTCCGCCCGGGTCGGGGTTTAGTGACTTGATCACCCTCCCACCTTGCGTCTAAGTAAAAAATTCTGCCGTGCAAATAGGAAAATGTTTTGGCCCTGGAATGCCCGATAAACAAGGCTTCTACATTAGTGATGATTAATGTTTATAGCTCTCCTAAAACTTCCCCTTTGGGGTCAGAGCAAGGCCCTTTTTATATGGACATGGGTGGGTGGGGGGATGGGTGTTCTGGCATGGTGGGTGGAGGCATGTGTGTGTGTCCCTTTACATGAACACATATCCATCTCCACTCACGGGGCCTCCTTTGCATGCACCCCCGCCCATCTCGCTCGGTGTTCACATGGGCGAACACCGAGCGGGCACCCATCCCCCCACCAGCCGTTTACACAGACGCCCCCCCCGAACACCAAGCCGGGGGGAGGGGGGCGTTCATGTAAAAACAGCCCAAATCTGACTCCATCTAGACAAACTATTACAGGTGATGGAAGATACATATTCTACATACATAGAGTTGGAGTATGCGCTCTATTTTCTGGTAGGTGATTTTAATGCAATGACAGGCTCCTCAGCCATAGAGCAGTTAAAAACTTCCCTTTGTGAAGTAGTGGAACTTCCATAAAGAGTATCAAAATACCGGATAACTAATGCTGCAGGCGAACTGCTTCTTGATCTACTTTGCAAATATAGTCTGGTAATAGCTAATGGCAGAACAGAGGGGGACCTTTTTGGTGAGTATATTTTAACTTGCCACAGGGTGCAAATATGATAGACTACTTATTGTTTCGAGTGTTCTATTTTCATTGTTATATAGACTTTTTGGTTATTATAAGTCCAGAAAGTAGTCATTATCTGGCGACCTTTTGTGTTTCTGAGAAAGTCCCATCAGCCCTTAGCTCTACCGACTGTGCACTTATAGCGAAAAGTGAAAAGGGCAAGATATATTCAAAACGGCCAGCAGACTCTTTTGAAAACCTTCAAACTCCTATAGTTCCCTGCAGCCTCCCTGGTTAGGGAGGACATTATGACTGCTACAACCTTTGTAACTGCTAAGCAGGTATATACCAAGCAATACACAATATTGGAAAGTGTACTGTCTAGAACAATGCCAGGTGCCTTAAAAAATCAGCAGGTTAGGTCACAGAAAGGATGGTTTGACAAGGTGTGCTGGCAAGCCAAAAGACATCTAGTAGGTCTGAGGAGGGTCTGGCACACTTTAGGAACACAGGCTGCTTGGGACTTTATAAACATCCAGAAGAGAGTATAATAAGCTCTTGAAGCAGACGAGGTCAACTAACTCGCTTCAACTGTGGGTGTGGGCCGAATTAAGAGCTGCAGCCAGTTTAAGGGACTTGGGGAAATTTTGGAAGGCCATAAGGTCTGGGATAACTAAATCAGAGGCCTATAGGTCTCCTCCTATAACAGGAGATGTATAGACTGCCTTTTATAGTGCAATATTTGAAGGGCTCTACCAAAGTAGAGAATCAGGAACTGTAAGCAGCAGGGGAATTATTTACGGAGGAGGCCTTTTCTCTGATTGTTATTGAGGATAGAGTGTGTAAACACATTATGTCTCTCATCCAGAACAGGGTGCCAGGAATTGATTTTCTACCATCTGAGATATATAGGGAGTGTATAAACTGATGGTCCTCCGTCTTGGCTAAGCTATTTACATTACTAAATGAGTTGAGGTAGATACCTTCTAGATGGAGTATAGTCCCAATTTTTTTAAAGGGCAGTAGAGAGGAGCTGACCAACTATAGACTGGTCAGCCTCCAGCTAGTGATAGGAAAATTATACTCGCGCCTCTTAATGGAAGAACTGGAATTATGGGTGGAAAAGAAATGCTTGCTAGCGGAAGAACAAGTGGGATTTTGGCAAGAGAGATCCACATTTGATAACTGCTTCATTCTTTCACATCTTGTTGATAAATATGTTTCTGTAAGTAGAGGTGTACACCAGGGGCCCATGTTTTTTGTTTTCATTATTTAAATCTGCCATTTTTGTTTTCATAAATATCAAATTTCCACTTTTTTGTTTTCGCTTTTGTTTTTGTTTTCCATTGGTTTCAATTGAAAACACATTTTTAGCTGTAACATGTTTGTTTTTCATTATATTTGGCTGAAATATGGAGCGTGTGTACCTTCCATAGAAGGTATTAAGTGTACCAAATTCCAAAAAGGGTGGATGAAGGAATCCAATTTTATAAGCAGTTGAATTATATTATTTTGCAACAATCTTCATATACATTCTTAGCTGTAACTTCTTTGCCTCACATTTAATGTAGATGAAGCTTGGCAAGTTTATACCCCTTCCTATATTTACTATATAAGTGGTATACATTTATAAGTGGTATAAGCAATTAACTTATAAATATATGTCTGATTGTAACATTTTTGTAGTCCAACCAGTGTACATGGAATTTTGCAGGACTTTATATCACACTTTCACAATCATCTCTGCCAAATATCAGAAAGATTTGATAAAGGGTCCCAATTTTATATGCCTGCACAGCATATGCAGAGAAGGACCCATGCAAGGGATTCTCTGACGTGTCACTGTGGTATAAGATCAGTTTGTGATGCCAATTGGTCAGCAGAAATGCCAACCAAATATTCTCATTCTCTGCTGTGACCATCCCAACATCTCTCCCACAGTTGTTACTGGAAAGTTGGAAGCATCTGTTTAGGAAAGAGCAAAATAGAAATTCTCTTATGTCCTCTGTCACAGTGCTGCAGGATGTGTGTGATGATAACTGGCCAGCCTGGATGTGTAAACTATGTTTACTGATTACTGGGATGCTATCCCTAAAGTCCCAGTTATGTCCCTTCTATGCCTGCCCGAGGGCCGCCACCTATGCCCGCCTCGAAGCCACTACCGATTCGTCCTGTAAAGCTGGAATTATGTAGTAATTGTCCAGTGAATGTGTCTGTCAGTCTTTTGGGTTGCTCCATATCCTCCCTCCTACAGCCTCCCTCCCCCTGCCATGCCATATGCCTGCCTCTGACTGGCACTGCATGTACTGCTATTTATCTGAATAATGGTCTTCAAGGGGACAACTTCAATTGCTTATAAAATTTGGTCCCTTTATCAAATTGTCCTGTGGTTTGGCAGAGATGACAGTGACTGTATGTGATACATTCCTGACAAATGTCTTGTAAACAGGATGGAATATACAAATGTTACAGATGGAAATGTATTTTCAAATTAATGTCTTATGCGATCAGGACCCTTTATACAAACTTTCTGAAAATAGGCAGGACTATTAAGTTGTTGTAGGGACATAATATTCACAGGATTAATGCAAATTGGATGGAAGATAAAGAAGTTGTAGCCATGAATGGGTATGGAGCTTTTCTTAAAATCACAACATTCAATTGATTCTAAAATTGGTTCTCTTTAACTAATCATTTCAAACATTGGTACACATAGTGCCCTCTGTTGGTAGTACATGCTCCCCAGGTTTCATCAGAATTGAATAAGCATCAAAAAGGTTATTGGCAGAAATACATTTTCCAATTTTTCCCCTTTATTTAAAAAAATAAGTCATTTTCATTTCTATTTTCATTATTATTATTTATCATTTTTGTTATTGCGGTAATGATAATGAAAATGACAATTTTCATTATTATTATTATTATAATAACGAAAATGACATGCACACCCCTATCTGTTAGAGGTAGCAGATTATTTGTTGCCTTTATTAATTTTTGTAAGACGTTTGATACAGTTAATAGAACAAAATTGTTGGCCAGGTTGGTCCATATGGGTATTAATTTACATCTCCTAGACCTAATAAAGGAGCTACACGGCAATACCAAAGTGGTGGTGAAGCTGGACAACCAAGGCAACCATTCTCCAGCTTTTAATGTTGCCTCAGGGGTCAGGCAAGGTTGCCTCATGGTGCCAATATTGATCAACTTATTTATCAATGATTTAGTGGAAGTTGTTACCAACTTAAGAGACGATCCTCCCCAAATAGGTGATTGTCTGGTCGCAATTTTGCTTTATGTGGATGACGTAATATTGTTATCACAAAGACAAAAAGGTTTACAGCATTGCCTAGATAGGATGGATATGTGTTGTGCTGCTAATGACATGACGGTCAATTCCCCAAAGTCACAAGTAATCTACTTTTGGAATCCTAAAACACAGTATAAATGGAGGGTTACAGGTTCTTTGTTACCTCAAGTTGAGAAAACAATTTTCCTAGGTATGACCTTTTCAGCCAGATGCTCTTGGAATATCCATTGGAATAACCTTATTTAAAAAGACTAAAAGCTCAGTTGCCAGTCTTCTAAAATTCTATAGAAGTGTATGGAGTTCTAGCGTGCCTACAGCAGTGGAGGTATCTAAGGTGAAATCCCTGGCTCAACTCCTGTTTGGGGCTGAATTATCCTTTTCATTCTATAATAGGGATGTAAAAGTGGTGCAGAATAATGTTGTCAGGGTCCTATTGGTAGTTTTCATGACTACACTGAGCTCTATGCTGCATTCAGAGACAGGGTTTTACTTCATAGCAGCTAGGGATGTGCGAACAATTTGGCCATGCTTGGTTGGATTTTACTTGCTTAGTACACCAACGTTGGGTAGAGCAGTACAGGCACAATGGTGTTAAGCAGTATGTCTGGTGGAGTGAGGTCAGGCATGGTCTTAATAGAGTTGGACTCTTGCCTGTTTTTTGTCTGACCTTACCTGAGGCTGCTATTGCCCCTATCTTAAGATGAAGAGTGCTGAAACTCTCAGCCCAGGAAGATCTTGCCAGAACTGCCAAAAATGGAATAGCACCCTGGTATCGTACAGTGAAGTCTAACTTCTCCATAGACACTTATTTGATTGAAATGCAAAGCTTCACATTACACAGGATGAACCTCTTGAGGTTCCAATTATTAGGCCACTTTTACACTATGCGCTTAGAAGAGCCTCTGGAACCCCATATTCAAGAGGAAAGCAGTGTGTGTGTGTTTACGTGCTCCCCGCACTACCAGAAATGATGTGCTGCACATTATCTTCAGCAATGGCTGCAAACGCGGGGCTTTCAGGAGGCGTGTTCTGACGTCTACAGAATGCACCTCGTAAAGCCTCGTGTCTGAAGAGAATGGGTGGCACGTCACTTTTGGTAGCGTGGGGAGTGTGTAAACACCGCCCCCCCGCATGGCTTTCCTCTTGAATACGGGGCTCCAGAGGTGCTTCTAAGTGTCTCGTGTAAAAGTGGCCTTAGAATCTTCAGTTACTATTGACAGAGTGGCTAAGATTGATTATAGCCCAAAGGGACTGTACTTGCTGCCCTGATGTTATCCAAGACCTGGAATACATCCTTTTTGTATGCCTGTATTATACAGAACTAAGATTGGTGTGGATTGAACCACTGTTGCGTCATAGGCCGTTTCCCTCTCCTGCTCAAAATATTGTTTTTCTTTTAGCCTCAAGAGAGCTTAATATTATGAAATCATTGGTAATATTTGCTCTCCTGGCAGTCCGCAAGAGGAAGTACAAATGGCCACAGAATGCACCTCACCTATAGCTCATCGGTATCTATGGGTTATATTTATATTATGGTCTTCCATGGTTTATATTTACAAAGAATTTGTGTCTGCTTGACTTATTGTATGGTGAAGGAGGTATGTGATTTTTGTTCTTAGGGTTTAAGTTTAGGATCTGTTTAGGATCAAGGATAGTATTGTGATGTGCCAATTACTACATCATGATCAAGAGGTTAATGTGTGGTGTGAAGCTGATGTTTACTGAAGTGGTTCATCTTTTTAATAACTTTTTATATGATTGATTTCTATGTTTGTTATTTGGGTAATGGCAATCTCTGATAAACATTTTTGAACTTTGAGCTTGTACAACAGCTTGACACGCCGAATTTAAAATCCACCAGGCTGAGGTGAAGACCACTCCATTTTGCAAGGTGACTGCTGTATCTGTTTCTTGTCATTGTACTTCCAGAAATCAGAGCAGAGGAGGATGCTGAACTCTGGTTGTGCTGCACCATGGGATTTCACAGTCTTCCTCATGATTCCTAATCAGGATTAACCTGTGTTCACACTTTAAATCAGAATTAATTCTTATTCCTGATTTAAAATGTTTGTGGAAACAGTTACTCCTGAATAATAACCCAGAATTAATGGATTTGAATTAAAAGCTAATTTGGATTAACTGTTATCGTGTAAAAACAGCCTGTGATAAAACTATCTGTGACTGGAGGGACTGGAGGATGTTGTTTCTTGATGTGAATGGGCTGGTGCTGTGGGGAAGACGGGTGTGTGGATGGTGCAGAGGACCGGCGTAAATGGGTGCACACTGATCCTCCCCCCCCCCCCGCCGTCTCCCTTCATATTCCCACTCACAGTGCAATCGCTGTTTTGGCAAATTGCTCGGTGAGCGGGCGCTGGGTGGAGTTGGGTGGGCATGCATGTTTTGTGGGAGTGCACATGCACGACCACTCACCCACTGCGGCAGTTACGTGGGTGGCACCTACTCATGCCCATGCAGTGGACCTGCGTGGGCATGAGTGACTGCATCTCATGTAAAGAGGGCCAAAGACATTGACAGAGTGATCCCCATTACAGTTGACTTGTATAATTAAGCATCTTGTACTACAGAGGAAATGTCAATTTCTGGGGACCTTTCGACAGGGGCATTCTGATCTATTTATTCTTTCTACTGTGGTGAGAATGTGAGATTCTATTTCCTTGCATGTGAGAATTTGAAGAGTATTCTATGGCCTGTATTTTTATATGCATAATGAACCCACTGTCAAAGAACGACACGATAACTTCCTTTAAGCAGCAGATGATAGTGCTTCTGGAGCAGACTTTCTGGGGACAGTTCACCTATACAAAGCAATGATACCCACCCCTTATCTGCTACCTCACTGAGTTCTGATAGAGAATATTCCTATTCTGATGCACACAGAAAGCACATACACTTCATATCAAGAGATATGCAGGCAGAGCGTAAAATGTAGCATTTTCTTACAGCAGTACTTATACTTGCCATGCAGGGAATAATGAACATTTTATTATATCTTTCCTGATGTTTGCAGTACTACTGAGACTGTATATTGTACATACAAGCAACTGGCTATATTTGGGTGTTTTTATACGTGATGGCACTGAGCACTGTCATGCTTCAAACCTGCCCAGAGTGAGAGTCCTCACTCCTTGCAGGATTTGGCCCAGCCGCCGAACAAACGTGACAGCAGGCCGGGATAGGGAGAGGGTGGGGTGATGTCTGGACATGCGTCTGCACAGCCCCACCCCTGCGTTGCCAGGAGTGGACTGCCTCCCTCCCTGACGGGCGGCAGGTTGCCATGGCTGCCCGGAAGTACTGCGGACCTGAACTGGGGTAAGTCCATGTGGGCCAACACACATTACAGCCTGCTTTACCCCAGTCTGGAGTTCTTTGCATGGGTCAGGGTCATGGGAGTGCTTCACCTGGGCTGTTCCCCGGGGATGGTCTCAAGGAATAGCCTGGGCTAAACGTCGCCACAGCCTGTGCAAACCTGGGTTCTGGCCTGGGGTAACATCTGGCGACTGGTTTTAGACGTGACTACACCACAGATGTCCACATGGGTCAAAGTGTGAAAATATGTGGTACCATCACTTTTGAATGAGAAGAGTCACACGCTTTGCTGCCTTGGCCCTACACATGTAAAGTACCGCCTTCCTTCTTTGTCCATCCGCAGCCTCTAAGATCAGCCAAGAGTTACCCATTGCAAGTTCCACCATTGGCCCAGGCCCATACAACCCAGGCATGCAGAGAGTTATTCTTGGTGACTGCTCCTGGAGCCTCTCACTGATGGGTATCTGCACTCAGAAACCACCAACTGTTTGGGAGTTCCACCATCATGCCTTAAGTCAGTGTGCATTCAGACTTTTGCTGTAGCAGGCCCCACAATGTGGAACTCGCTCCCCCCAAATGTCCATCAAGTTCCTCCTTCCTTACTTTTAAAAAGTACCTGAAGATTTATTTATTCTACAGGTACGTTAAAGAGCCACAGCTGATTCCCCTTAATGTGTTTTCTTCCTCTTCTTTACTTTCCCTTTTAAATTGTTTTTAAATTGATTTCTATTTTAAATGGATTTTACATTGTTTTATCATGTTATGTTGTGAAGTACTCCAAGTACCCCTAGCTTGGTGGGGGAAGGGGGCACTATAGAAATAAAATTATTATTATTATTTTATTAACTTTCAAAGGACATAGCTAGAGGTACAGTTTTGATTTGGTTTCTTCAGGCTTCAACGCAATGTAGCTTTTAAAATGCCACTCAAATTTGTACATAACAATTATAAAGTCTGCATCTCACTGCTTTCTTTAGGGTAGTGTTGGCTCCTTCCTTCAGACAATAATCAATCCTCCTTCATAGGGAGAGGAATAAATAAATAAAACTAAAAATATTCAGTTCTGTAGACACACTCATCAGCTTATGTAGTACCTTCATAAGTGTTTTGGAAAAGGCATTTAGCTGATATGCTTATCTTCAGAAATTTAAATTCTTTTGTCTTTTGGAATGAGTAGGTTTTTAAATGTTATACTCTTTTTACTAATTGAAAATGTCAGCATAGAAAAACGGCAAATAACCATGTAAAGGAGCTGATATCCAAATATACTGGGAAAGAATCAAAATTCTTTTCCTGATTTAGATGCGTAAGAGTTTCATTTATTTATCTTTTTACGTACCATGCCCTGCCTCATGCAGGGGTGTCTGTGCGTGTACACAAGCACAAGTGTAATTCATTTGCCAGATCCTTCCTTTTCTTTGATTCTCTTCTGGGTTATCCAGTAAGGATTTATCAAGATTTTAATGATGATGAACTTACCATTCAGCAAGGTTAGCAAATGCACCCATCCTGTGACTTTCAGATTCTCCCCCATGTTTTCCATTTACTTCCATTATTAAAGAGGGGGTGGGAATCCACAAGCCTATAGGATTTTGAGTTAGATTCCATTTTTTGTTTAGGTTAGTGTTTTTTGCTTTTCTTTTTATACAGTATATAAAAGCATAAGTTGACCATTTGGGTCCATGTTGGATGTTTGTTGACTATATTCTAACCTTTATATAATATAACCATTGATCTGTTGTCGACACACCTCAAATGAGACACAAAGACCATGATGGGATTTCAAACTGGCCGCATTGTTTAATTCAAATTATCAGAAATTAAGGCCGGTGGTATTGCACTAAGCAATTTGGGGCCAGTATGCTAACTAACTAACATAACTTATTAACTCTAGCACTGTCCTGGATGTGCCTTCCAGTGACAGTACCTCGAACATCAACATCCCCTCCTTCGACAGCTCCAGGGCAGTGGCCGAAGTGGGGCAGGCCCATCTGTGGGCTTGAGTAAGAAGTGAAGTACCCACAGGATACGAAGACAGTGCCTGTCCCTACTAACCCTGCAACGACACCCCGCCCAGGGGGATGACCCCAGTGCATACCATCCCCTGTATTACACTGGGTGTCACCTCCCCATCTCTTAAGGAGATTACTCTAATTATCCGATATCTTTCCTATTTATCCTCGCATAGCATACTGGACCCCTGCAGAGTGTGACAAATAATTACAAAATTCCATAAATGAATGTACTTCAAATTCTCAACTGATCACATCATATTCAATATTGATCAAACCAAATTCCCCTATTTAACATATAAGTGAATAGTTCAAATTATAACTCTTCATGTGCCAAATACAAGAATGAGCAGAATGTAATGATATTGTAATAATTATAAAGCCAATCAAAACCTATCTAACCTACGCTGCACTGTTGAGGAGGCGAAAAAAGCGACACTTATTCAATGGTAAGACTATCCGCCAAAATTCCTCCTCGGTTCCCTAACAGCAACTGGTTAAACCACAGTGCTAGAGGGAGTGGGTGGGTGGGGCTGGCTCTTCGCCCTTGCAATGGTGCCCTTTCTCCATGCCCAGGGGGATCCGCCCTTCCTACAAGGGGTGGAGCCTCCCAGTCCCACTCAGCGCACATACTGCGCCTGCATTACAGGGACAGTTGCCCAGCAACCCTTCACTGGCCCCTCCTCTGTGCCTCCTTGGTAACGGGGGGAGCGCAACAAATTTCCCATTGCTGCCATTTTGGCAGTGAAGGGGACTTGTCGACACACCCCAAATGAGACACAGATACCGTGATGGGATTTCAAACTGGCCCCACTCTTTAATTCAAATTATCAGAAATTAAGGCCGGTGGGTAATTGCACTAAGCAATTTGGTCCAGTATGCTAGCTAACTAACATAACTTATTAACTCTAGCACTGTCCTGGATGTGCCTTCCAGTGACAATACCTCGAACATCAACATCCCCTCCTTCGACAGCACCAGGGCAGTGGCCGAAGTGGGGCAGGCCCATCTGTGGGCTTGAGTAAGGAGTGAAGTGCCTGCAGGATACAAAGATAGTGCCTGTCCCTACTAACCCTGCAACGACACCCCGCCCAGGGGGATGACCCCAGTGCATACCATCCCCTGTATTACACTGGGTCTCACCTCCCCATCTCTTAAGGAGATGACTCTTATTATCCTATTTCCTTTCTATTAATCCTTGCATAGCATACTTGACCCCTGCCACAAAGGGGTGGTTGGTCCCGAACCACCCCGACCCCCACCGCCTATCCAATCATTAAAGATTCCTTCCAGGTGCCCTGTTAACGCTGCCAGGTACATTTCATTCCCGATCCAGGACAAGTGGACCCCATCTGTACGAAACAACTCAGACTTTGTGTGCACTCTCCCTGTATGTCTAACATTGGTACCCCCCAAACCCTTTACAAACTTAACAATTTCTATATTAATGTTTTTTTATGGTTTTGTCAACCTTGCCGGGGTTATTTGCTTTCTCCCATCTAATCCTGGGAATTAACTTGGTCCAGACTATGTGAACTCCCTTAAACCAACGTTTAACCGTTGCTAAATCTTTCATTTGTATTATTAAATTAACCCCTTTTCGGGTTCCCAGGTCGTTTCCCCCTAAGTTAATTATTAGTATATGCGGTGTAGGAGATCCTGGCAATCCTCTGAGCATTGGAAGGAGCTGACTTCACCGCATCCCACTCCTACCCATCCATTTAACATGAGCCAATTCAGCGAGGCCCAAGTGCAATCCCATGGATGTCCTTGCAGCAGCCGTGCTTGCCCACCGCACGAGGCTCTGCTCCACGATCCACACCACTCTTTGTGCAGCCCCAGCAGCCCTGCCTCCTACAGAAACAAAAATTTCTTTTAGTAATGGAAAGGTCTAACGTATTTCTTGTATACACCGACCGCCATCTTCCTACTGCTTTAATTGCCTCCTCCAGCTGCTGCTGCCGTCGTAGCAACCCCTATCCTAAAAGAATGCAATCCGAATTCCCCAGAAGGCAACCCAATTTTTTTCAGGGTAGCCCGCAGTATGGATGTAAACTGGTAGCTTGTCACTGGGGCCCCATTCTCATGTATAAATAGCATTCCCTGCAACCCGGGGCGGATGCCTACATAACGCCTCGTCTGCTCTACCGGGCATAATGCATCTGGGCCGCCCTTGAACAGCTCAACAGTGTGACCCCTACTCCTCTGGTCGGTCTTTGAACACCGAAGCCGGATCCACAAACTGGACATAGCAATTTCCAAATCCTCTATTCCCAAGGCTTGGTAAGTATTATCCCTCTTAGATCTGGGCACGATCTCGCTGATCCTAAATCCTCCAAAATACATTGTTACGTACACTGTTGTGAACAATTGCAGTTCATAAGCGTCATAGCATAATCCCTTAAGTGCCTCTACTATTTGAATGAATATTGGTGTGGTTATTGGTGCTTGGGCGATCGTTGGGGTAGCAGGGGCCCTAGCCCATGACTCCAGCATGTGTTTCAAATAAAAACCCTTATCCGGAGGTGGGAAGCCCTTCAGTCTGCTGATAAAAGTCAGGACTGCAATCTTTCTGGCTATGGTGCCCAACGCCAACCCTCTTTATTTTAGGCTAATCACAAATTGGATTACTTCTGGTTCATGAATGGAAAACCCTGTCCTCTCAACCCTTTTCCGTCCAGAAGGACTGGGAATCCCGAAAGGCCATACTGTATGCTGACTGAGTTCTAAGGGCCAGTGAGCCCTGTACGATGGACTGTAGTTGATTCCAGGGATGTGCCGAGCCGTGAAAATAATATTGTACCTCAAACATGCAAGCACCATGGGCTGTACCAAAGCCATAACTCTAGGCAACCGGGAGGAGAGTGTGTTCAGTACATGCACCACTGCCAAATTGTCACACCAAAATAACACTGTGTGGTGAGCAAATAGAGGTGATCACATTAACACTGCAACCACAATTGGGAACAATTCCAAAAAGGTAAGGTCCCTAGTCACACCTGCAGATTGCCACTCCTTGGGTCATGGAACTGCACACCAGCGTGATCGAAAGTAGATCCCAAAGCCTGCGCCACCTGCCGCATCTGTACCTGCAAATCATTTCGCAAAAGCAACCGTTTCCTCCAGAAACGTATCCCGTTGAATCCTTCTAGAAATGCTAACCATACCCCCATGTCTTGCCTCATGTCACTGGAGACCCGTATCCAGTAATGAGGGGGTAATTCCCCCTTTAACTTCCCATACAGTCTTGACAGGAATGCTCTACCTGGAGCTACAACTCGGCAGGTGAAATTAAGGCTCCCAATCAGTGATTGTAATGAACGAACAGTAATTCTGCGAGCTCCCATGCACTCCCTGATCTTATCCCTTGTGTCTGCTATCTTGTCCATGAGAAGCCAGGATACCATCCGGTCCATGTCCAATTTTATGCCCAAAGAGGTTAACTTTGTCGTCGGCCCTTCTGTTTTTTCAGGGGCTAGTGGAACGCCCAACTCCCCCGCCACCTCTTGAAACAGCTGTAATGCAGCTGCACAATCAGCCACCTCAGGGCGGCCAATTATCAAGAAGTCATCCAAGTATTTTGTTATGGCCCCGGCCATCAGCCTCTACTTGAAAACCCATTCCAGCAGGGAACTGAACCGCTTGAAGGCTGAACAAGATACCGAGCAACCCATTAGCATGGCTCGATAGAAATAGTATTGCCCGTCAAACTGGAAACCCAGTAGGTGAAAACTATTTGGGTGCACTGGTAACAAGCAAAATGCATATTTTATGTCACACTTTGCTAACAGTGCCCCTTTTCCCATTGCTCTCACTTTTCCCACCGCCTCATCAAATGATGCATATTTAATGGTGGATAGTTCCTTTGGAATGGCATCATTGAAGGAGCCGCCCCGGGAATAAGAGAGATGGTGTATCATGCGGAATTCATTTTTTGCTTTCTTTGGGACAATCCCCAATGGGGACACAATTAAGATACCCATTGGTGGTTGCGCAAACGGGCCTGCGACCCTACCTTCTGCCACCTCCTTTGCTATTTTTTGCCACACTTCTCCCTCCATTCCTTCTGTTGATTTCAAATTATGTACTGTCCCCCGCTGTTGGACTGGACCCGCTGGTATAAGAAAACCCTGTTTAAAACCCTGTACTACATAGCTCACTCCCGCTTTGTCCGGGTGTCCCCTGAGTGCCCTTTCCAATTGGTCAATTCTGACTGGCGTCGGCCCCTTTTGAAGGGCGAGGGGGGAAAAGGGGGTCTTGTCCCCCTTTTCCATTTCCTCCTTGTCCATAACCCCTTCCCCCCCCTTTTGTCTGACTCTAAAACAGTTAAGCTCCGGGTGCCCCCTGCCACTGTTGGAACACCCATGCCGAAATCACCAATTGCATCGACCCGCCCTATTATATTCCCATCATGGGCTGGGTACACCTTGCCCGCCTTTTTTTACTTTTGCCCCAAAATGGTTTGTTTGCTGGGGCAACACCACCCCATATCAGGGGGTGGCCAGTATCTGCCCAAAGGGCCCTGGTCACATCCACCATACTTTCCAACCATAGATCCGGGGCATGGACGTCCCAGCGCAGCCCCGGGTTGGTGGTTGCCCTATGCCGAAATGCTTCATTGTACCTCAACCACGCTCTTGCCAGTCCTATTCCATATGCTCTTCTAACTATATCTGTGTATTTATGTAGTTCAAGGCCTTGACTGGGGTCTGCTTGCAGTATCACCCCCATGTATACTGCCCAGGCTGCCGTCCAATTTGCCCAATTTTGGTCTGCCTTAGGGCATTGAAATTTCTCCTTGTCTTTCCCATCCTCCTGCTCTGAGTGATCCACAATTGGATCACTGAACAAGGGGGTGTAAAGATCGACATATTCCCCTTTCAAATGTTTTTCTTTTGTCACCGGTAGTAAGTGAGCCCCGAATGGGGTGACCACAATCGGTATGGCTCCCCCTGGGGGTGGGGGAGGGTGCCTCGTCACCTGCTCTACTGATACCGCGCCATCCGTAATCATGTTCCCCTGTCCCCCGTCAGGGGGATTTCCCCCCTCGCTAGCCGGCGTATTCCCTTGTTTGCCCACTGCTGGTGTCTGCACCACTGCACTAGCCATTTGTGGCGCTACTGGCATGACCCATACCCGTGCGCCATTCCAATTTAATAACTGTGGCCTGCTTAGTTGGTGACCCTGGGTGAGAACTGGCCCTGGTCCCCCCCCCGCCCCTGCATACTCCTTGATGGTCCTTGCTGTTGCACGTCTGCCCCCTCTATTTGCCTGAGTCCAAGGGTATTCCCGCTTGTACTCCCTGCCACCTGTGCTATCTCTGTCCGTTCTAGTTCCCCTTCAGCCATGTCACCCTGGTAGTCCACCTCACCTCGCACCCCATCTCGGCAAATTAAGCTCATCCCTGGTTGTCCTGCCGGCGCTCATGCTGTAAATCTTCCAGACTCTCTGTGAAATTCCCTTTCGAGGGCCAAGATCCTCTGCCACATTTTGTCATCATTCGGATTGACCTGCTGCTCTGTCCCTTCAATCTGCCTCCTTGCTGCAGGAGGGGGTCCATCTCCCTGCAATGATAAAGCCACACCCGGGTTCCCAGGCCCCCTGGCCTGGCCCCCCTGTGGGGGACCGAGGCCTTGACAGTAGTCAGGGGGCTGGATGGCCCCTCTCTGCTGGTATTGGCCCCATACAGGTCTGCGGGTTCTCTGGCCTGTCCCCTTCCCCCTGGGAGTAATGACAGGCCTCCTGGGTTCAGGGCCTGCATCAAGGGACCCATGTCAGCCACATGGCCCTGTGCCCCCCTGCTTGTGCCGTGGGGCTGCTCTGCACTCCCTGTGCATCATGTGGAGTTAGTGGGGGTGGGGCCGTGGTCCCCTTTTCTTTACATTGTTGCCCAGAGCCCTGCTGGGTCCCTGAAGGGCCGCAGGCTCCTTCTTCCCCAGAGTCCATCTGGTACCGGGCTGGTGGGGTCACCATTTTCTACCCCCGCTGGACCCCTTGCAGTCCCCCCGAAGGGTTATCCTGTCCCTCCATGCTGATCCCTTCCCCCGTTCTGCTAGGCTCACCCAGCTCCCCATTTTCGGCTGGGTCTCTCTCCACCCTGGATGTACTCCAGGGATGCTGACTTGAGATCTGTTCCCCTCCCCCCACTCCCTCTATCACCACCGGAAGCAGACAGGAGGCATATAAAAGACACCACCTGCGACTGTTTTGTGTGTTCCACTTACCATCCGCCACCATGCTGGGAGCCTCTGTGGGTGTCCTGCCGGCCACCACCGCTGCTGTCATCTCACCAGGACCCCCCGCTGCCCTCCTGGGGAAAAGGGAGGTTCGTGAGTTTGGGAGGCTAGGGGATGCTGACTTGAGATCTGTTCCCCTCCCCCACTGGAAGCAGCCAGGAGGCGTATAAAAGACACCATCTGCGGCTGTGCTGCAGGCTGCAGAACCGCAGGCCACGGGCAAAGGGTGTGGTCCTTTGGGACCCTTCGGGGCCAGTTGGGGGTTAGGGGTCTGAGTTTTGTGATTAGGCGGGATGGAGTTTTTCGGGGTGTGTCTTTTGCTAAATTACTTATTTTGTATTGTTTAAGGGGCCTGCCTTGGCTGGCTATGAGGCAGAGGTGGGAGATTTGGTTGGTTTTGTATTGTGTAGGGGGTGGGGTTATTTGCTGATGAGGAGGTTGGTGTGGCCGACATCCCCCGGTGAGAGAGGGGTGGAGCCGGTTGGATCCCCTGGTGGCAGCAGGGGATAGAAGGTTTAGTGCAGCATTTGTTTACAAGTGTTCTTACTGTGTTCTTGCTGCTGACTCTTTGGCCTCTGCCCTTGCAATGGTGCCCTTTCTCTGCGCCCAGGGGGAGCTGCCCTTCCTACAAGGGCGGAGCCCCCCAGTCCCACACAGCACACATACTGCGCCTGTGTTACAGGGACAGTTGCCCAGCAACTCTGCACTCTACACAGGGAGGCTTTCTAACAAGCCTCCCTGCAATGGCCCCTCCTCTGTGCCTCCTTGGTAATTCTGTGTGTCTGTGTGCGCAACAAATTTCCCGTCACCGTCATTTTGGCGGCAAAGGGGACTTCTCACTATATCCACTCCTGGATACTAGTTAATGTCAACTGTGGTGATAGTGTTGTTTTATGTGGTCATATGTCAGCTGGGAACTGAGCCAAGACCATCCAAATTACTTCTCGTTCTTGCTTCCTGTTTTCTCCTATCTTTCTTCCTTTGTCCATATAGGAACTGCTAGTAAATGAAAATCACATGCCATTGTCCCGACATCTTTGACAAAAATTAGATAATATGGATCAAACTTTCAAAAATATCAAGTGTCCTAAATTCCAACTTTAAAATTATTATTTCGTCTTCGTATTATTATTATTATTATTATTATAGCACCAGAAATGTGCCTGGTGCTGAATAGTCATGATTAGAGACATATCCCATCCCCGAGACATTTACAGTCTAGGATGGACAAGGGAGGGGAGACAGGTATATATCTAAGAAGGCACAAGTGCATGTGCTTAGCTTAGCAATAGGGGAGGTGGTGAAAATCAGCTCCTTTGTATGCATGGGAAAGAAACTAGATCAAGTTTGAGGGATTTGTTCCTTTTCCTTCTGAATGATTACGGCCATGGCAAGTGTCTAGTTTCTTCCTTTTTCTTTCTTCCTTCCCATTTCTCTTAAGTTAAAAAGCAAATAGCCTCTGCCCCAACTGTGCTTTTGCTTCTGTCACTACCCTCATGTAGCAGATGAGAAATTCTTCATAGCTCAATGAAAAACTATTAAGAAAATCAATCCCAGTTCAAGAGACCCTGTAAACATCCATTTTGATCAGTTAGCGGACACATGGTTGCTTTTACTAAAAAGACACAATTTGGAATGATGTTGTTTTGATTGTTCAGCATTGTTGATGTTGCAAATGGGTTTGTCGGCATTCAATAGATGGTCCTTGAGGCACTCTGTTTTTTTAATAACAAGCAAAATTCTCATTAATGGGCAATTTTAAAATGCAATAACATTTGTTTTTTGGACTATTAAGCATATAGAGTGTTTATATTTCCAGCAAAGAATGAACTAATGGAAAATAAGTTTCTGTCATGCACTGGCGCCACAGCCGCGCAACATAATGTATCTCAGACTGATTACAATTCAGTCTTTCAACAGGATTATGCATGATCAAAGCTTCTGGATTCAGACTATGTGACTTAAATAGTTGAAAATAATTTTAATGTTTAAGTTATTCTTCTTTCTCTTTTTATATCACAGCTTGTTTCTTGTTAATGATGTGGTAAACCAGAAACCCCCTCCCAGCTCTGTCTATACACCTGCCTAATTACCTATGAATATATTCAAAATGCCATATCAATCCAATATATGTCACTGTCAGATTTTAGCCCCAGGTTTAAGTTATTAGCAGGATTAGCCTTGTCTACTTAAAAATATGAGTTGAAAAGGGAATATTCGTATTTTTTCTTTTTGATGCTTAAGCAATAGATTTATTGCTACTTTGTGGAAGACAGAATGCAATTCTGAAATGTTGCTCAAATAGAGAATATGCACCCTTTTGCAACCAGGCTTCTGCCTGGAGCTGGAGTATGACCATTTTTGAGTGTACATTACTAACTTCTTCCAGGCCAAAGCCTATTTGAAAAAGGAGTGACCATTTAGCACAATTGCCAGAATGACTGCACTGTGAATTACTTGACCATCACTGTCATTTCAAAAGAAACCATCAAATGCATTTCTTAGAGAGTACCTTAGGACATTGGGTGATTTCAGACGTGATGGGGCGCCTATTGGCCCTATCACGGAATCACCTTTTGATTCCCCGCTGGAATCAAAATGTCATGTCCAGCAGATGTGCTGGATGATTCCGGTGGGGAATCTGGGGGGGAGGGGCTGCACGCCGCAACGTGCAGCCACACAGCACCGCCCCCCCACATTCCCCAGCTGCCCGCCCTCCTGGAGACGGGCGGGCACAGCAGCCAATCCAGCCGCTGCACCCGATTCTGACCTGGGGTCTGGGCCACGGCCCGGAATTGGTGGCAGTAACAGGTGTTACCATCCGCCGATTCCGGGCCATGGATTGGTTCAATTAACTACGCTTTCGGGGATGGTGCCCAGACCATCCTTGAAAGCGTGGTTATTTTGCTCACTGCCAGTGGTTCACTGTGGTGAACATCTGGTGGCGAGCAACCAGACATTACGGAACCATCCACCACCACGGGGGATTCACCGTGGTTGAGTGTGGTAACATAACATCTGAAAATACCCATTGTCTAATAGTTTTAAGTCACTAAAATTAGGGAGAGATCTTTAGAACTATTGACACAAATGAGAGCTGTAATGTAGGCATTCTCAATCAATCAACCTCAATCAACCTTTAATTTGTACCCCGCACTCTCTCGCCTATGGCGACTCGAGGCGACTTACAGAAAAGGAAGAAATAAAAAACAGCAATAAAAAATCAATACCAAACACACTGGCCAAAAATATCAATTACAACTTATTCAAAACATATTCAAAACCAAAACATTTCTTAACACAAAACCTATCATTGCAAAGCATATAACATAATCTCCCCCCTTTACCCCAAAACCTCCCCCCCATAACCCAATACAACAATAACCAACAACTACCTTATCTCTACCCATGATATCCCATCCAGATGCTCCCTCCCTGCTGCCACCAGGGAAGGAGCCCATCAATCTTTTCCCCCAACTTCCTGCTCTCACCAGGAGGGGAGGGGCCATCATCCACAACCAACAACAACAATATATTCATAATCCAAAAATCACAAAAAACAACTATCATAGTAAAGCTACATTACAAATTATTAAACAACATCACACCCCTACTCCCACACCCTCCCCTGCTGCCACCAGGGGCTGGCGCCATCCCCCCTTACCTCCCCCAAACACATCCCCACTACAAAAAACAAACTTACAATAGCCTAGCCTCTACATCCCCTACAGTCCCCAAAGGGCCCCAAAGGGCCACACTCTTTGGCCGCGGACCATCGGCTCGCAGCCGTCAGTGTGCAGCCTGGGGCAAAGCCACAGGTGCTTCTCTTTTACGCATGCCCCCCGGGCTACTTCCTGGTGCAGGCAGGGGAAGGGGATGATGGAAACACAGTCCCAGTTCAATGGGTCCCCCCCCAGCCCCTGCACTCACTGTCCCTCCATGTCCTTCCCCGAAGATGGTTGGTCCACAATATTATTTTATCAGATTCAGTGATATTATTATTATTTGTGGAATCACATTGAACTTCATTATTTCTTGGTTCAGGAAAAAGGTCAAAACCAATGGAGGATAATTACGAAGGCTGAGATGCTCAATACCTACTTTGCTTCAGTCTTCACAGAAAAAGACTGTGACCAGCTCATGATATTAAACACTGAAGAGGAGCAGGTACGGAGGAAGGTCCGAATAGGGAAGGATCAGGCCATAGAGTACCAGGATAATCTAGATGTATCCACGTTTGCACAGCCTGATGAAATTCATCCTAGGGCTTTAAAGGATTAACTGAAGTAATCTCTGATTCAATAGCCTTCATCTTTGAGAACTCATGGAAGGCATGTGAGGTCCTTGAGGTGTGAAGAATAGCAAATATAGTTCCTACCTTCAAGAAGGGAAAAAAACAATGACCCAGAGTACTGCAGAGGAGTCAGAATTACTTACTCTGATTTTAGTACCAGGTAAATTCCTAGAACAAACCATAAACAGTTGAAATGTAGGCACCTGGAGGAACATAAGGTGTTAAGAAACAGACAGATCAAATCATCCCAGATCAATCTTCTTCCCTTTTTGTCAAGAACAAATTATCCCAGATTAATCTTCTTCCCTTCTTCGAGCAAGTGATGGGACTAATGAAAAATGGAGATACAGTTGTCATAATATATGTTAATATTTAGTAGAGCATACGATACAGTTCCAGATGACATACTTAAGGTAGAGAAATGTGGACATCAAGGTAGGTAGGTGGGTTTGCAACTGGTTGAGTAGTTGAAGCCAGAGAATACTAATCAATCAGGGCCGTCCCAAGACATTTTGCTGCTCTAGGCGAAGACAAAATTTGGCGCCCCTCCCCCAAAGTGGTGGTATGGGATATGTAGGGGTGCCCACCACCATCAAAATGTTAGTTTACAAATATTACAAGTTGGACATGCTAAATAGACAATGAGACAGTAGAATCAACATACAACATGCTTAAAGACCTTTTTATAATTGCTGCATTATAAGTCTTTATACCAAGGCTGGTTGTCAAGATCAAGAAACAGTAAACATGTACCTCACTTCAGTCATGTAAAGAAATGCATATCTGCACTGAATATATAAAGTAACAAATAACTACATTTTCTAAAAATGTGTTTAAAAAATGATTATCAACTCACCACCAGGTCAGTGTCACACTCCCTCTTGCAGGTGATCACAGTGGTGCTTTCAGTGCCTTCTTGGATGCAAAGACATGAACTGCTTTCTTAAGATTCCTTGGGCTAACTCATGCTATGATATTGTTGCAAGATCCACTAGCCTCTCCTGTGTCATTTGAAGCGTAGGTATGTGAGGAGCCAGAAGAACAGAAGGTTGCTGCCTTGTAAACAAGGTTCTTTGAGATGGCTTCGAACATTCTCACATGGAATTTTTTTCTTATATTCCTAGAAAGGGTTATAAAGAACTGTCATCCAGAGGGGGAGAGTGCCTTTTATACTAGAGGTGCTTGAGACCATCAAAAGGTCTGTTGTTTGAATAGGGTGAGCTGAGCACATGCAGAACCCAGTTGTGAGAATGTTCAAAGCCATCTCAAAGAACCTTCTTTACAAGGCTACAACCTTCTGATGAGGGCACATGGAGAGGAGTGTTTATAAACAAACAGCTTTATCTCTCATGTCCCCCACTGCTGCTGCTGCTTCAGCACTACTAGCAGGCAGAGACAGGTGAGGGATGGGGACGGGACTGAACCAGGGAGGCGAGGCTTGGAATTGGAACATACATGAAGCCAAAGGAAGAAACTGGGGGAGAGAGGCGGCTCAGTCTCAGCTGCCTGCCTTGTTAAAGTTCCAGCTGGTCGGGTTTGGGTCCCTGTGCATGGCTGACTGGCTAACCCCAGCTCCAGTCCTTTGGCTCCTTGCCAACACCAACACCTCAGGAGATGTTTGAGCTCAGCTTGCTCCGATGTGCAGCGGGGGGAGGGGATGGCAGCTGCAGGCCAGGACTTGGCTTCTTCTGTGACTGAGTCTCAGTCAGGCTGGGGGGGAGGGGGCTGGCGGGATGGCTTCCTCTCCTCCAAGAGTGATGGTCACTGTGAGCCACTTTTTCCCTAGGGGCAGGGGGGCTCTCCAGTTCATTCCCAAGTCTCCGCCAGTCAGACTGTCCTCAGGTTCTTCACTGCTGCTGTGTCTCGTGTGTAGTCTGCAGACACATGAGGAAGGAGGAAAATGCTGGTGCATGTACACTTGCGCACACACAGCAGCGTTGCTTTTTTCCCCTGGCGGCGCACGTTCAACGTTGTGTGCTCAGTGCTGCTGCCGGATCAGACCAAGTGCCAGGGGGGGCGGGGTTTAAAGGCAGTAAGTCAGACAACTCGAGATCCCTGCTGACCGCTGCTCCCCTCCAATCTGACGCTCTAGACAGCTGCCTAGGTCCTGTAATCAATGGTCCTGTAATCAATGGTTCATTGTCAAGTAAAAAGGGGAGCTCCCCAAGGGTCTCTGTAACATGTTCTAAAATCCACCACAGCCCGGGGAAACATCTGGTGGGTTGTTTCAGACGTTACAGTACTGCAGGTGGACATGTGGGTCAAAGCGTGGCAACACATGGTATGATTGCGTCTTAAAATACCCATTGTTGAGCCTTCTGTGTAGAGATGTAAAATTTCTGAAAATTTTGAAGCCATGGAAAAAAAAGTCCCCCCCCCAGTTTTTTGGGGGGAAAAACTGAAATTTTGGGGAAAATTGAAATATATGCAAAACTTATTTTCTTAGCACCCTTTACAGATCTAAATTTACTTTGCTACTTTAAGAACAGAAAAGACATTTTGGGGGGAGTAAAGGGTAACAATACAAGAGCATCTTGTCTTAAACATTTTATTCATCATTCAAAAAACATATTTTATGAGATTCCCCCCGCATCCCCAATATTTTCAATTTTTCCAATTTTCCAGAGGAAAAAAATAAAAAAAGACCTTGGGGAAAAATGGAAAAAATGTTTTTTTTACAAATGTTTCTGGTTTTTTTCCAGACCTTCACATCTCTACTTCTGTGTATAATTCAAGTCATTTATATAATTCTGTGTATAATTCAAGTCTCTCCTTTTCTCTGTCTATACTCTTGCCCTAGGCAAACTCATTGCCTCCCATGGCTTCCAATATCACCTCTACGCTGATGACATTCAACTCTATCTATCTACTCCCTCTCTCTCTCCATCTATTCAAGCTCGCCTCACCAGCTGTCTCTCTGATATCTCCACCTGGATGTCTCAATGTCAACTCAAACTCAACATGGCTAAAACTGAACTTCTTATCTCCCCCCCCTCCAATCCTTCCTCTCCCCCTTCCTTGTCAATCCTCATTGATGGGGTAAACATCCTTCCCATTCCCCAAGCCCATAGCTTAGGCTTCATCTTTGACTCACCCCTTTCTTTTAAATTCTACATTGACTCTGTTGCCAAATCCTGTCGCTTCTCCCTCCATAACATTGCTAAGATTTGCCCTTCTCTCTCTGTCTCCTCTGTCAAAACCCTTGTTCATGCCCTGGTCATCTGTCACCTCGATTACTGTAATAACCTCCTTCGCACTGGTCTCCCCCGCTCTCACCTTTCTCCCTTTATCTCTGTCCAAAACTCTGCTGCCAGGGTTATCCACCTTGCCCGTCGCTTCGACCATGTGCAGCCCCTCCTCTCCTCCCTTCATTGACTCCCCCTTCTTGAACGAATCCTGCACAAGCTCCTAGTCTTCATCTATAAAGCTGTTCACAACCTTGGTCCCCCCTACCTCTCTGCACTAATTTCCCTCTGTACTCCAATCCATGATCTCCGCTCCTCCTCTGTCCCCTCTCTCACCCTCCCATGCCTCCCCTGCTCCCTTAACTGCTATCGTTCCTTCTCCCTAGCTGCCCATCATGCCTGGAACACATCCGCCTTTCCCCCTCCCTTTGTACCTTCAAATCCCTCCTCAAGACCCACCTCTTATGCTCTGCCCTCCCCGACTTCTTGCTCCCCTCTCCTAACTCCTGCTGATACCCCCCATCCAAGACAATCTGTTACCTAAGGTCTGTGTACTCATATCCTCACCACATGGACCAACCAGCCATCATTCTTGATATAACCAAGCCAAGTGCGTGCACCTGGGACCTCGCATCCTCGTGAATGTTACACTCCTTGTCTCTCCCTCTGTTCCCCTTCCTTCATTCCCCCCCCCCAAAATCTGTCAGACTGTAAGCCCTAGGGCAGGGACCGTGTCTATTCCATTACTTTTTAAAGCACCAGGTACATTGCTGGTGCTATATAAATGCTTAATAATAATAATAATAATAATAATAATAATAATAATAAATAATTAATAGTTAATTTAATTTTCTTTCCATTCTTTCTGATCTTCTGTCGCCCCCCCTGATCAGCTGCTTCATTTTTCTCCTGCTGATCTGCAGGAGCAAAGCTGTGATAGAGGAAAATGACAGAGGGGGTGAATTAGAAGTTTTTATGTGTTCATGAACTTGAGTTCATGCACACATGAAGTATCCTTTCCATAATGATTACTAGTATCCTTTCCATAATGATTACTCACTCCTTGGCAATACCTCCATGCATTCATAGCAGTGTAAGTTAGGGGGTAGTCCTCTGCATGGGTGTTGGGAGGAAGGTGCAAGGCGGTGCAGTTACACCCCCCTGGCTCCCATCTGGACTCACTCCTTCTGAGTGTTGTGACATCAGGATGATTTGAAAGGGGGTGTGGTAATGTTGGAATGGATCAGAACTTTCTTTTCTGATGAAGCCACTTCTTTTCGGAGTGTCACGTTACAACACTCATAAAGGGGCGTGGTTATGTCAGAAATAGGTGAAGCAGCTCTCCCATCCCGTCCCTCCCCTCCTGAAATGCATTTCTGCCAGCACCCTTGATCCTCTGCCATTGAAGTCAGTGGCTCAGCTCCCATTGACATTCATGGTGGAGGATTGCACTCTTAGGTCTCTTTCACACATTACCTGAGGAGGCAGGGAAACTTACATCAGAGCAATTGCAGCTCTATTCTGATGGAAATTAGTCCACGTGAGAATGCACTGTTCTGCTTTTATGCCTTGAGAACACGCGTCATTGTAAAATACCATTTGGGGACCCTGTCGTGTGTGAGTGTTCCCACGGTATAAAAGTGGAATAATGCATTCTCACATGTGCTAATTTCTGTCATAAGTGAGCCACAATTGCTGTGACAGAAGGTTCCCTTCCTCTCGGGTAATGTGTGAAAGTGGCCTTAGAGTCTTTGCCTCTTTAGTAACTTTCGTTATAGCTTCTACTACATTACCCTAAATTTTAGGAAATTTTTGACAGGCACTTCTTCCAGATGCTGCCTTGCTGTTAGGTATAATTACAGTTGGTTGGTACATGAAAAAATTGTCTTTAGTATCCCAAGCTGCTAATGATGATGGTCCATTGCTTTTCTACATGTACCTCTCACTAGGAAAGGAACTCCATCAAGAAAGTTCAGAGTATGAAAACATATATATTAGGCAAACAAGAGCACCAGTGGAATTACATTTGGGGAGAGGGTAGAGGAGAGGAGAAGGCAAGAAAGTCCCTTCTCCCCACCTCTTTCATAATACTCAGAAGGAGCAGGTCCAGGTGATGTCCATGTGGACAAGGAGAGCAGATGAGAGATGGAGAAATAGTCAAATATGTTTTCTCTCTATGGGTTTGATCCTGCAAAGACTTTCACACGTTTAAGCGAGTGAGTGCTAGGAATTCAATTGCATTCAGTAACTTGTTACAAACAAGTTATTCAAATCTTGTCCATTCAGATTAGATATATGTAAACAAACACAATATAAAACTAAGGATGGAATTTGAGCTAACATTCTATCCTTAATATAACTGAGAAGAAAATAATGGCAGAGCCATGTTGACTTAAGGAAGAAGTCACAACCACAACTTTGTTTGCTTTGATATATGCTGCAGGGAGCCTACCATTGTTCTTTATCAAATGTTTGTAAAACTAACAATCATACATAAACTATTAGGCATGTGAATTTCATTTCTGTCTCCCTTATAGAATGAAATTTCCCAATTTTGTTTTAGTTATTAGAGAAACAGGAACAAATTTAGTGCAAACAGAAATCTGCTTGCTAATTTAGTTTTTGTTTTGCCTTTCAGGCTGACTGACATGTGCCTGAGATGCAAAGTAATGTTGCAAAAGCTTTGAGGCACTGGAGATAGTCTGACAGATAAATGCAATTTTAGGTCTATACCTAGTTTTGTTGTCTATAGTTTACATTTTTACTGATTAAGGTAGGAGGGGATATATATTTCCTAAAATAGCCGGGTGACACCCTGTCACCACTGAGTAATTTAAGAACTGAACGGGTTTCCACTTCCACTAGTAAATTGCTGAAATGTCTCAAAATATTGAAATTATTAGTCATTGGACAACTGACATCAGTACTGATAAACACAATGTATATAGTAAATACTATCTTTAATGCAAGTCATGTTATTAACAGTAATATTAATGTAATACAAGTGTTTCTCTCTGAGGTAATAAATAGTACTCAAACGTGCACCTACCTTCCATGTTGTAACAATCACCCCAATTTCTATGCTTGTTTCTACATTTATGTATACCTATAATATTTGTTTGAATTGCATATAAAGTTATGCTTTATTACACAAGTCACTCAGAAAATATATGCCTGATCACAATGCTTCTTCATGTCCATAATTTTGTATTCGTTATTATTTTGTTATGTCATGATCATGGGACACACATTTTAGGCTGTAAACTTTTTGTTTCATGTCTGATTTTTAACTACAATTTGGATAGATTGTACCCCTCACCCACGGACAAATGCCTGTCAAATTTCAGAAGAATTGGATGAAGGGTTCCAATTTTATAACCATTATAGTTTGTGATGCATTTCTGACTGTAACTTCCTTTCTGCCTATCCAAATTTGATTGGATTTTGGTATATTGTGCCCCTCACACGAAGGATCATCCATGCCAAGTGTGAGAACGATTGGATAATGGGTTCCTATTTTATGAGCAATTTATGTTTTGTAGTTCGGTATACCCTTTGTGCAAGGGATCATCTCTGCCAAATTTCAGACAATTTTTTTTTACCCTCAGACAACCATTTAGGATGGAAAAAAACTAGTTGACAGTCCTGGGAGGGGAGGGGAGGGGAGGGAGGGACAGACTGCACAGAGCCAGTAGAAATGATTGACATCTGCTTTGGCCAATGAGCATCACAAGCATGTCCCAAACACTTGCATGACACCCTGTGATTACTCAAGGGTTCCAGCCTCTCAGAAGCAATCACAGGGACTGTAGGCAGGGTACTGCAAAGATTTTATTAATAATAATAATAATAATAATACTTAATTAACAATTGTTATTGTTTTGTTATTTTATTTATTATAAGCATTTATACAGTGCCAGCAATGTACCTGGTGCTTTACAGAGAACAAGATAGACACGGTTCCTGCCCAAGAGCTCACAATCTAAAGAAGACAGGGAGCGGGGAGACAGGGAAGGGGGAACAGAGGGAGGGACAATTAATACAACATTCAGGAGGATGCGAGAGCTCAGGTACACGTTCTTGGCTTGGTTTCAGTAATCTGGGAGTTTGCAGATAACAGGTAGGGAATAAACCTGGGTGGGGATGCTTAACATGAGTTAGGAAGGGCAGAGCGGAAGATGTGGGTTTTGAGGAGGGATTTGAAGATAGAAAGGGAGGGGGCAAGGTGAATGTGGACAGGGAGGGAGTACCAGGCATGCAGGGCAGTGAGGGAGAAGGGACGAAAGTGGTTGGAGGAGCAGGGGAGGTGTGGGATGGGGAGGGAGGGGATGGAAGAGGAGTGGAGTGCTTGAGCAGGAGTTCGAAGGGAGATCAGGGCAGAGAGGTAGGGGGGAGCAAGGTTGTGAAGGGCTTTGTAGGTGAAGACGAGGAACTTATGCAGCATACTCTCAGGAAGAGGGAGTTAGTGGAGAGAGAAGAGGACAGGCTGCACGTGGTCAAAGCGGTGGGCTAGGTGGATGATCCTGGCAGCAGAGTTTTGAGGGAAGAGAGGTGGGAGCGGGGAAGGTCAGCAAGGAGGAGGTTATAGTACTCAAGGCTTGAGATGACTAGGGCATGGATGAGAGTTTTGGCAGAGGAGACGGACAGAAAAGGGCATATCTTGGCAATGTTGTGGAGGGAGAAGCGGCAGGATTTGACCACGGAGTCAATGTAGGGTTTGAAGGTCAGGTAGCATCTTCATGCCTGCCTACCTGCCCTGCTCCTCTGCCGCTACCTGCCTGCCTACTGCTGCTGCTGCTGGTCCTGCCAGTGCATCTCTCTCTCATATACAATTCCTGCCCTCTGGGGTGCTGTCTGATACCCTGTCACGTTTTGGGGTACTAATGCCCTTGCCTGCCTGCCCCACTCCTCCATCACCACTTGGTGCCTGCTACAGCTGCTCCTGCTCCTGCCAGTGCATTTCTCTCTCTCTCATAGAAGCCCTACCCCCCCAGGGGTGCTATCTGCAAGTTGAGAAACCCTGTCACGTCTTGGGATACCAGTGCCTATCACTGGGTTTGTGATGCCAACAGAAATGTCTATCCTGTATCCTCTTTGTATGTGCAAAGTGATGCACATAAGGAATAATAATCCAGACTATATGTGTACACAATGCTGGGTTCTAAATTAGGATATATAATATATAAATAAATCTGGTCACCCATAAAAAATATATAGTAGAACGTGAAAAGGTGTAGAAAAGGGCAACAAAAATGATCAAGGGTTTGGAACGGCTTCTGTACAAAGAAAGGCTTGAATAGGTTAGGGCTCTTTAGCTTGGATAAGAGAAGACTGAGAGGAGATATAATAGAAGTTTATAAAAACTTGAGTGGAGTGGAATGAATAGATAGTGAATGTTTACCCTCTCAAGTAGTACTAGAAGTAGGAAACACTCCATGAAACTAACTAGTGGGAGATTTAAAACAAAAGGCAGTATTTTTTCACTCATCGCACAGTTAAATTGCAGAATTTGTTGCCAGAGGAGGTTGTCAGGGCCAGTAGTATAGCTGGGTTTAAAAAAAGGACTGGATATGTTCTTGGAGAATATTTATTTATTTATATTTATTTATACATTTGAAAGCCACCCATCCTGCCACAGGCAGCTCTGGGAGACGCACAACATAAAACATTAACATTAAAGGAACTTTTAAACTAAACTACTGGGAGGTATAAAAAATCACCAACCACCTCCCACCCGAACCCATTATCACCACTCTACCCATCCTCCCCCCCAAAAGCCAGGCGAAACAGCCATGTCTTACAACAGCGCTGAAATGAGGGGAGATCTGGGACCAAACGGGTCTCCATTGGCAGGGAGTTCCACAGCCGTGAGGCAGCCACTGACAAGGCCCTCTTCATCGTGGACCACTCGGGGGACCTCCAGGAGAGCACCTCCCGATGACTACAGGGGCTAATCCAGAACCTGGAGTGTGAGGCGGTCCCGCAAATAGGTTGGCCTGAGGCCATTTAGGGCTTTATAGGTAAGCACCAACACCTTTAATCGGGCCCAGAAGACCATAGGCAGCCAGTGCAGAGACCGAAGAACCAGTGTAATATGTTCCTGGCGGCCCAGTCCCACCAGGAGATGGGCCGCCATGTTCTGCACCAGCTGCAGTCTCCGTAACATCACCAAAGGTAGTCCGATGTAGAGCGTGTTACAGAAGTCAAGCCTGGAGGTGATGAAGGCATAGATGACAGTGGCCAGGTCAGAGTCTGAAACATACGGCCGAAGCTGACACATCAGATGTAATTGGCGTAAGGCACTCCTTGCTACAACCTCCACTTGAGCATCCAAATGGAGTTGTTAGTCAAGGAGCACCCCCAGACTCCGTACCTGGGGAACCAGCAGAGGGCAGACCCCATCAATGATGGGGGCTGTTATCCCCACTGCCTTACCCACCAACATTAACTCCATCTTGCCAGGATTCAGCTTAATTCAGTTTGCCCTCATCCAGTGCCCCACAGCTTCAAGGCACCCGTTAAGCACCGAGACAGCTGGGCCTGGGTTTGATGAAAAGGAGAGGTAAAACTGGGTGTCATCAGCATATTGATGACACCATATGCCAAACCTCCTAACCACCTTGCCAAGCAGCTGCATATACACTTTGAATGGGAGAGGGGACAAAACAGAACCCTGTGGGACTCCACACAAGAGGTCTTGGTGTGATGAAAAATAATCACCGAGTACCACTTGCTGAGTTCTTCCAGCCAGGAAGGAGCGGAACCAGTCAAGAACCGTACTGCCCACCCCTGCACGGTCCCGCAGGTACATCACCAACATCTCATGGTCAATGGTATCAAACGCCGCCGACAGATCTAATAGAATCAGCAGGGCTGAATGTCCCTGATCTAATTCTTGGTGAAGATCGTCAACCAATGCCACAAGCGCAGTATCAGTATCATATCCCGGGCAAAACCCCGACTGTGAGGGATCAAGAAAACCAACACGATCCAGATGCTACTGCCACTGCCGGGCCACTACCCGTTCAATGACCTTCTCTAAAAAGGGGAGGTTAGAGACCGGCTGATAGCTGGCAAGGGAGTCAATGTCAAGCGATGGTTTCTTGAGCAGGGCCCATACCACCACCTACTTGAGGCAGCGCGGCACCCTGCCCTCCATAAGGGGGCATTGACCACACCCACCAGCAACAGCCCCATCATCTCCCAGAAGGCCTTAACCAACCAGGACAAGCAAGGGTCCAGTTCACAACAGGTGGCCCTGACAGCCCCAAGAACATCCTCTGCATTGACAGGGGTCATCAACTGAAACTGATCCCACAAACAAGGACAAGGTAGGGACTCCATAACCTCCAATTGCCCGACTGCAGAAAATGCAGCAGCAAAACCATGGTGAATCCGAGTGATTTTGTCTGCAAAATAATCCACAAACAAGTCACAGCGGGAACTAGATGACTCCACTCCAAGGTGGAGGGAGGCCGGACTGACCAGCCCCCGCACTACCCGGAACAGCTCTGCTGGATGGGATTTAGTGGACACTATAAGAGCAGCAAAGAACTCTTTCTTTGCTGTTCGCATAGCAACAGCATAGGCTCGTAAACTCACTCTATGCCTCAACCTGTCGGCTTCAGCACGTGAACAATGCCACCGTCTCTCCAACTGCCTTCCTTCCTGCTTTGGCACCTGAAGCTCCTCCGAAAACTAGGGAGGCATGCATTGCTGCCGCCTGGGGAGCAAACGCCTCGGAGCTATCCGATCAATGACCTCAGTAAGCATGATGTTCCACAGCTCAACGAGGCCATTGATGGAACAGCCATCCAGATCAGAGGGTATATCCCCCAAAGCCTCCTGGAACCACTCTGGTTCCATCTGTCTATGGGGGTGGACCATTCAAATAGGTTCCACACCCCTCCAGGGGCAAATGTGCACCAGGAGAGGGGCCCGAAGGAGGTAATGGTTCATCCATGACAAGGGCACAGCTGATATCTCCCCACCAAAGGACCCCATGCCTCACGGCTGGTGCAAAACACAAGGTCTAAGGTATGTTCCCCCTGGTGTGTTGAGCCGCTGATCCTCTGGGACAGGCTCATGGTTGCCAAGATCAGCTCTGCACCCCCAAGATCAGCATCGATATGCATGTTGAAGTCCCCCAAGACTATCGTCTTCAGGGATCGCAACACCACTCCCGACACCAGATCCACTAGAGCATGCAGGGAGGCCGTCATACAGGTGGGTGCACGATATACAAGCAGCACTTCCAAACTGTCCCCTGCCACATCAAACACCAGATGGAGACCCTCAACCCCCATTATGGATTGCACTGGATACCTCTGAACAGCCCAACCCTCCCTAAAAATCATGNAAACTTCAGCTCCGGGGCGGCGCGCCGCGCCCGCGAGCTCTGGGGCCTTACTGTACTCCCATGCACTGGATACCTCTGAACAGCCCAACCCTCCCTAAAAATCATGGCTACACCCTCCCCCCCATCCCTCTGACCGCGGTTGATGCTGCATAGACTACCCGGCTGGAACAAGGTCAGCCAAAATAGGCCCCGACTGCATGTGCAGCCAGGTTTCCGTGATGCACGCGAGGTTGGCTGCATAGTCCAGGATCAATTCCTGGACCGTTGTTGCTTTATTTGCTACTGACCTCGCATTCACCAGCATCAACACATGGTCAGGGGCCCTCTGATTCAGAACCACCTGCCCCATTGCTAGAGGGGTGGTGTGGGGAACAGATATTAAGCACCTGTCCCGCTGCCCAGCTCGAGCATAACCCCCATACGGACCATACCTACCACGTCCCATCACAACTCCAATGGCTGTGTCCCCTCCCCCACCCGGCCCCAGCCCCGGCTCTCCTCTGGCTGTCCCACCCTAATCGAGGGGAGAATACCCACCCATCCACCCAGCCCCAAATTGTACCCTCATCCCCTCCCTAATCCAAATCCCCTCTATATCCCCCTTCCCCTACCAACCCCACTATAACATAAATAAATAAGAAAGAAACCCCCCACCAATCACCTCCCATGCTTCCCCCCTTTAAACAAATATTCCCCAATACAATCCCTCCCCACAGTTTACTACCAAATAGACAAGACCCCACACCCCGACGCATTTAGGTCCTCACCAAGGGCCACACCCAAAGGCCCTCTAAAGGCACGCCACTGAGGGACCCTTACTGGGGCCAATGCCCACCCCCAGAAGCTGCAGGGAAGATGGTGGTCCCGCCCCTTCTCCCTTTGCCACTGGGAGGGGGGTGGAGTCCCTGCAGCCTGGCTCCCTGCCCCGACAATAGGTGAGTGAGCGGATCCATGGACAATGCTGGTGCAGGCGGGAGGAGGCAAACCCAACTGACTCCCAGTTGGTGCCCCACCCCCAGAAGCTGCAGGGAAGATGGTAATCCCACCACCTCTCCCTCTTCCATATGTCCATTAACGGCTATTAGCCAAGTAGATTACGAGATGGGAACATCTTACTGTTGGGAGCAGGAAGTGATCCAGAGGGAATGGGATTGTCCATTGTGACTGTTGATACTTCTCCCATGCAACCGAAATTGGCCGCTGTCAGAGACAGGATGCTGGGCTTGATGAATCATTGGTCTGACTCTGTATGACAGTTCTTGCATTCTTATGTTCTTGTCCTCATCCTTTTATGCTACCTCCCAAAACCCTCATGCTTGTTACTGGAAAGTTGGAAGCATCTGCTTAGGAAAGAGCCACTATGGGATTCTCTGATGTCCTCTATGACAGTGCTGCAGCATGTGTTTGAGATGCCAACTTACCAGCCTGCATGTGTCCATCATGTCTCTGGATTGCTACACTACTTCTCCCTCCCCTCTGCCTTGCTCTATGAAGTCCCAGCTATTTCCTGGGGTTTAAATTTTTGTCCCAAAATGTTCAGGACTAATATCTGCACAACTTCTGTTGAAATCACAAAATTTATATTTCTTATAAAATTGGGACCCTCTATTCAATATTTCTGAAATTTATCAGGAATGATTCCTTGTGTAAAGGGAACAAACCATCAAAAGTTCATCCAAATCAGATGGAAAATAAAGACGCTACACCAGGAAATGTGTGCACAAACCATGAAATGATTAAATTGCTTATAAAATCAGGACCCTTTATCCAATCTTCCTGAAGGTTGGTGTGGATGATCCCTTTCAATATGGGTATAAGGAGTACAAATTTCACCCTCATTTCATGGAAAGCAAAGACATTGTAGCTGTAGATGTGTGCATAAACCACAAAATATCAGTTGCTTGCAGAATTGGGACCCTTTAACCAAACTTTATTAAATTTGGCAGGAATGATCCCTTGGGTAAGGGGTACAATCAGTCCAAAGTTCAAGGAAACTGGATAAGCAATGAAGAAATTACAGCCAGACATCTATTTCCTATAGAAATCAATGGGGAAAAAACCCTACATTTAATAACGATAACGAATTTATATATAACAAATTATAAAATACAAATAGAAATAATAACTAAGTATAACAAAATTACAAAATATGAATTGTGTCCCTGGTGCACACTACTGTACATGTCACATTACATGCCCACCCTTCATCATTAGGTCTTGGTGTTGACCTTTAATGCCCTAAACGGCCTGGGGCCCACCTACTTGCAGGACCGCCTCACCCTCTGGGTCCTGGATTGACCCCTGCAATTGGCCAGGGGCACCCTCCTCGAGGTTCCCCCAGGTTTCTTGGGTGTCGACCTTGTGGAGGGCGTTCTCTGTGGCCGCACCGCGGCTGTGAAACTCCCTCCTGCCAGAGGTTCGCTTGACCACCGACCTCCCCTCTTTCCATAGACAATGTAAGACCTGGATGTTCCATCATGCCTTCCCCGAGGGAGATGGGGTGGGTAGGTTGGGTTAGGGAGGGGTAGGGGATGAATTGTTTTTACTGTGGGATTTTAACTGTATTTGTTATTTGTTTTAACATGTTAGCCACCCCAAGATGCTTTTAGAAGGAGGGGGTGGCATACAAATTTTATAATAAAATAAAAATAATGAAATCCACCATTTGCCCACTCCACAGCACCATTGCATGCTTGTGTTGCAAAATTGTATATTTTTATAATTATTATACATGTAATGGTATGTGTAAATATATATTAATTTTAAGGTGGGTCTAATGCATTAGGGTCCTTACCTATGACTGATCTGAATGAATAATTAATAATTTGTTGGCAATATTTCGAACCACAACAGGGTAGGGGGTATGTTAGGCAATAATTAAAATTGCTCAAGGATGACATGTTGTCACCCGCCATTTTCTCATAATGTATGCCCCAGACATCTTAAATAGCACAAATTTAGAACTAGAGACAATAATTAATGCCAGCTTGTACCTGCATTCTACCAGACTAAGAGGGGGAAGCAGCAGCCTTTCAACATGACAGGGAGCTGCTGTTGCTTTCTTGGCTCTCTGTTCTTTTGAAAGGCCGGATGTCGTTTCCCCTTCCTCAGTGCCTCACAGCTGTGATTTTCATTGACTAGCAGTCCCGACATGGATAACGGAAGAAAGGTAGAAGAAAACAGGAAGCAAGAGGGAGAAGTAATTTGGGTGGTTCCCAGCTGACATCTTCCCAACTGACATCTTCCCAGCCAGCCTTTGAGGCACTGGAGGGGGGGAGGGGGGAAGTGGTGCCCAATCTTTCAAAGTTACAAGGAACTGGGAATGTCCATAGGAATAAATGGAAAATGGAATTTTAAAGAATTATTTTTTTTTAAACGGGGAAACTAAACTAAGATGAAAACAAAATTGTGCCCTCCTGTATGCTCATGTGTGAAAGGAAGAACCTGATTCTCTTTCAAAGAGATAATATAGCAATATTAACATATTATGAGACATAAGGTAATTTCAGACATTACTAAAATTCTTTTCACCACAGTGGACCACAGTGGATCCCCTGTGGTGGTGGCGTTCCCGTGAATGTCTGTATGATCCCCGCCAGATGTTCTCCACAGTGAATCTCTGGTGGGGGTCAAACCTAACCATGGTTCTGGACCTCCGGCTGGCTGGAGGTCGAGAACCGTGATTAGGTTGGCCACGATCTGGAAAGGGGGAAAAGAAACATCAGTTACCTTGCCCCAGTCCGGAATCGTGCCCCAAACCACAGTACGGGATCAGGTGCAGTGGCCTCATTGGCCGCTACACCCACCTGTCTCTCCCATGGGCGGGCGGCCGAGGGAGCGGGGGGGTGGCGAGGCTGTGCAACTGCACATTGTGCTCCACAGCCCTGCCCCTCTCCGATTCCCCACAGTGATGGAGCCAACATGTCTGAAGGATGACTGGCTTCATCACAGACCGGGATCTGTCCTTTGTTTGAGCAACTTCAAATGCTGAAAGAGAATATGAAATTTAATAAGACAGGTTCCATAAATCAGACATTTTACTAATTTCTTACCAACTGGGAAGTAGAATTTCAGTCCTCCTGTCAAGCACAGCTGTTGGCACATGTATATACTACATGATAACAGATTAACTTGTAAATTCCAAGAAAATTCTTCCCTACTTCATCAGAAAGAGCTGTACTTTTTGGAAGGATATGCTGTATTTTTCATACATAACTATGTAGCTAAACCTCACTCTAAGTGCAAATGTAGCTTAGTCTTAATTATGGAGCCACAAATGTTTCCTCATAATTTCTATGTACAAGCATCGATCTGGTAGTAAATTATAGGGTAAACGATTCCACTGTTATCATGGGTTGTATATGTCAGAAAAACTCTGTTAAATTACATGCTATTCAGCCATCTTAGCTTAAATGATTTCCAACAATGAGGACCTGACCACCCCCAGTCATTAAAATTTCCATCAGTTTTGCAACAATTATACTGTCATCCAGGCCAAATTCCATTTTGAGTAATTATTTTGGTGCTATGTTCTGCAAGATCATTTTTGAAAAACTCCTGTGTTGGAGTAAAAGTTCTTTTGATCATGCTTTATGGAATCTGTGGTTGAGAGAAATGCCTCTCAGACAACCTGGGTTGATGTGGAAGGGTGTTGCAGATTCACAAGGTGAAGGTGGTTTGCCAGAAAGACAGATTATTGAGGCATGTCAAGAAAATAACCCCTATAGGATAAGGGTATGGGATGTAAGTAGCTTGAAAGTGACTCAAGAGTTTGCAAATAAAGTTGGCTCCTCCCAACTTTGGCTAACTGCTTCAAAACTCCATGTTTGACCATACCAAGACTACTGCCACAATGCTGAGAATCCCACCCAGGATCAGTATCTTGAGGGAATCTGCTGGACTAAACATTTCAGCACCGAGAATCTGTTTTAAATGTTATGGGCCTTGCTTCTTGAAAAGTCCCATTACTTAATATCACATAGAAGGCCGGTTTTCACATGAGATGCCCCCCCCCATTCATATGGGTGACTGGGTGGATGAAGGGGGGCATCCATGTGACCGCTGGTGGGGATGGGTGGGGATGCGTGCTCCACCCATCTCCACCCATTCCCCATGGACGGAGGCATTGGGGAAAACAGAGGTGCCTCCGTGACTGGAGAGGAGACACATGGAGGTGGGCGTGCATCCGTGTGATGGGCTACACATGTGCTCCACTCCCGCCTCCACCCATTCCCTCACGCACCATGGTGCCTCCCGGGTCTGTTTAAAAAGGGTCGAAGAACCACCTGGGATCCAGTTCTGACTAGCACATCTTTCCTCATTTGTAACCCTTTGCTTTCCAACCCTTTGCTATTCACTGTTCACTTTTGTGTTGGAATGAAGTGGATATCTTTCTTCTAACAACCTAAATCACAACACATTGCTGTTTCATTCACTGGGCATTTTTACACACACGTTGAAGTTCTGGATTTTTCAATCTTCTGGGTTTACAAGTCCACAAGTAAGTTCCAGATGCATTGTACACACACAGAGACACACACTGCCCTGAGGCAGTTCCTGAATGCATTCTTGACGCAAACACTGCCCTGAGGCAGCCTAAAGTAGCCACAGCTATAGACATGACAGGCTGCCATGGGAACCAAGTAACCACAGCTGCCTGGAGCAAAGCAGTTTATCAGGAGAAATTTTTACATACAAAAGTTCTGGGAGAAGTTCTATGCAGAAGTTCAAAGAGCTTGATGTTTAAGATCTGGGTGAGTGATTTAGACACACAGAAAGTTCAGGATGTAACAGCAAACATCCAGGAGAAATGTGTGTGTAAAAACACCCAGAGAGTTCTTATCATATAATAATTGTAACACAGTTACCAGCTTAGTCCTGTGGAAATTAGTAATCTTCCTTGGGACTCAGTCCTAAAAAATAATTAAACTCGTGCCTAATTTTAATCACAGTGTGTAAAAGTGAAACATGTGTGTAAATCTTTGCAACATCAGGACCTTGGTTATGTGATTGAGCTTTTGGGAAGAAATAACCTTAAAAAGTTCCATGTGTTGGTCATAAGAATAGGCTTATTCATCCCATAATTAGTTCCTTGTCTTTTCTGTTTTCATGCATAACTGCATTTAGTTCCCAAGCAATTGATTGAGCACCAGTATATTAACACCAACATAGAAGCATTTCAGCCCTGATTGTAACTGGAATATTTACAAACAGTATAACTGGACAAGAACAATCATATAGAAAAATCACACCAGCAGAAAACACAGAAGTATGATCAGCTAATTATTACTATAGATTCCTTTGTATTAAAAACAAAAGGTGTAGAGAGCCTGGAGTGAGCCCGTCCATTTGTTTGGAGGATGCTGACAGTAGTGAAGTACGAAGACAGAAAATAAAGAGGTTTCTGTCCATTTTTAGTTTTTTGTCTTTCAGCTTTTTTGACAACCAAAACCTACATTTTTCAGGTTCTGAAAATGAATAATATGGTTTCCAAATTTCAGCTAATAAGAAATGCAAATTTGGGGAGGTTATAAAGAACTGTTTTTTGTTTGTTTGTTTGATTTGGTTTTGGACCACACATTTCAAAGAACAAAAAGTATTTTCAAACTATACACTCAAAACTAGTAGATTTTTGCATAAAATGCAATTAAACTGTGACTATATTTAATTCTGAGCTCAAATAGACACTGAGGCTTCATACTAGCAACTTCATCCTTTTTCAGGGTCAGTTGTTCTGTCAATTGTCTAAAATAGCTTTCTGGGCACAATTCATGGTACTGGTATTGACCCATAAAGCTCTAAAAGGTCTCAATCTTCCCCTATGCCCCTTCGCAGTCCTTAAGAATAGCCAAGAATTATTTCTTCTTAGCTTCTTCGCTGTGCTAAGCTCATAAAGCAAGGGTGTACACAGAAGCATTCTTGGTGGTTGCTCCAAATCTTTAAACCTTCTTTCCCCCAAAAGTTCACAAAAGCCCGAGCGTTTTCCAAAGGCAAAGTAAGACTTTTCTATTTTGCCATGGATTTGGCAGGTGGGGATGGGTGCTGGGGCTAGTCTTTTTGGGGGAGGAGGGACGGGGAAGGAAGGTGGAATATTATTTTTAGGTGTGTTTTGTGTTATTTCATATATTCATTTTTATGTACTGTTCCCAGCTATGAGCCCTTTGGATAGAGTGGGATATGGCTATAAATAAATAAAATATAAAAAAGAGGACACTATGACAGCTCTGCTGTCTGCATACCTCTTATAAGGAAATGTGCTACCTTGGGAGTAGGGGGAAACCACTTTGGTACTTCCAGGATCATAAGGACTGGAATTCTGCTTGGCCCTTAAGTGGATTGCACAAACAGGACATGAAATTTCAGATCAAACTCCAGGAGCAAAAAAAAATATTCAGTCACCAGACTTTATCCTGATATTCTTGCTCCTCTACATCCCTGAACCAATGGCCAGCCTCAGTTTTCTGGGTGCCAGTGGCTCCAAGGCACCTGAAAATGTTGCACCCTGGCAAAAGGGAAGTGTGTATCTTTTGTCATCTTCTCTATCAGTGTCTACTTGATTAGGGGGCAGGCAGATCTTATAGCAGAAGAGGATGCATCAATATGTGCTACTTACATTTGTTGAGAAAATGAAAATCATTTTTTGAGAAACTGAAAGATATTTTATCATCTACTCACCATTTTAAGTTGCTATTGTGCATGGAAATACTGGATAAGCCCTTCTATGTGATTTGTGACCTCTTTCCAGAGTTCCAGAGACATTCTACTCCACACTAGCAGAGAGCTGTACCTTCTGTTCTGGGTGACTGTCTCTCTCTTTTACTTTTTTTATGAGATGGAGACAAAATAGTTTAAATGATGTCATTTATTGGACCCACTTCTCTTGGTGAGAATGTGCAAGCTTTTGGACCACACAGGGCCCTTCCTCAGGCATGTAGTGTTGCCAGTCTCACCAACAGACGTTGGTCCAATAAAAGATATCGTTTTGTTTCCATCTTTTACATTTGGGACCAACACGGTAACCACACTTTTTTTAAATGAAAGCTTTCATTAAAGCTTTAAGGTTATCATTAAAACTTGGTTCAAACCAAGTCACTTTGTTGTTACCTGGCGATGATGGTTGGCCAGTTGTGTGACATAGGGACCCCTCTTCTTGATTGGTATCCGGTCTCCTTTGGTCACTTAGGTTCACAGCCTTGGAGTGCTCTTGGATCCATTGCTGTGCCTGGATGGTTTTATCCTATAAAGCCCTAAATGTCTTGGGCCCCAGGTATCTCAAAGACTGTTTCTTCCCTTATGTTCCATCACAGTCTCTGAGGTTGGCTGATGGCACCCTCTTGCGAGTGCCAAATGTCCATGAGGTTTGTACAACAAGCGAATGCAGAGAGGCGTTCTCGGTGACTGACCCACACTTATGAAATTCTCTTCACTTGGAGGTTCATCTAAGCCTGAGCCTGCTTACCTTTTGGAAGAGATGCAAGACCTTTTAGTTTGGCTAGGTATTTGGTGGGCTGGGATAGGTTAGGGTGGGATTGGGTGGAAAAGTTAGGGAGATGGTTGATGGGTGGGGTTTAGGGGTTTTGGAAATGGCTTTTATATGTTTCATATATATGTTTATATATGTTTTATGTTTACATATCTTTTATTTTTTTGTAAGCCATCCTGTGTCTTTGAGGGAAGTGCAGGGTAAAAATGAAATGAAACAAATAAATAAATAATGGCTGGATATTAGGGGCGTGCTTTTGGTTGTAAATGTGTATTCCCTTTCATTTTGTATTCTTAAATTTCCAGATTTTAAATGCAGATTTGTATTATGGATCCATATTTAAGTCAATTAAGAAATAAAAAAATAAAACAAATTAAAAAAATTAAAACATTAAACAAAACCTACTGTGCATGTGCAAAATGGTCACTGGACCGTTGTGCGCATGCGCACCCATTTCTAAAATGGTGGCGGCAGCACCACCGCCATTTTGGAGAAGGGTAGCCAGTCTGGACATTCACAAAATTGGCACTTCGCATGTGCAGACTGGGTGTTCTTTTCCAAAATGGCTGCGACACTGCCGTCACTATGTTGTAAAAGGTTGTGCATGCAAAGAACAATTCAGTGGCCATTTGCACATGCGCAGTAATTTGTCTTTTTCCTCTTTAAATTAGAATCAAACTGAAACAGGTTTGTTGTCGCACTGTTCCGGTTTAATATAGATTAATCTGTAATGATCTGTTCCATGCAGTAACAGATGAATCTGAGGCCCTTTTTCAAATGGGCTGCGGTGGATGGGGAGATGGGTGTGCACCCGCAGTGGGTGGTGGGTGTGATCCCGTTCACATGGGCACACACCCATCTCTACCCACCTCCACCCATCTCCACGTGCGGAGCAACTGGCTCTGGAGTCTGTTGCTTCGTGCTTGGGTAATGGTTGGAGATGGGTGGAGCGTGAAAGTGCACATGCAGCCGCACCCAACGTGGGTGAATCATAATTTTGCAAAATGAAGTAGAAAGCAAACTGTTCTATTTCTATTGTGTAGATTCTGCCTGCTTGTTCTGCATGCAGAACAGATATAGGTTGTTTTATATTTGGCCCCTTTCCAATTCCTGGGTCTGGTCTGTGGATCCAGTCAAGCACTGAAAGAGTGAACGCAGGAGAAGGGATCAAAGATGGGGGTATGCACTCAAGAATGGGGGATGGGTCCCTGGCCTGCCCCCCACCCCCGGTATGCATCCCAACCCCAAACACCTATCTGTAGAGTTGCCAGATATGCAATTTTTTTCCAGGACACTTACAAAAATTACATGCTGCAGGGCCTGTATTGGCACCCGAGTTGCCTACCTATCTGGCATCTGTAGCTCATACTTCTTTTGAAAGTGGTTGACAGGAGTGGAATGATCCTTCACCTCTATTCTACAGTGTCACTGTGAATAAAACATTCCCAGGTGTGTATCACAGCAGAAAGTTCACCCTCAATCTGGATATTTGTTCTTTGGGCCTGTACTGCAGAATACAGCATTCTAAACTACGGGTATTTTCAGACGTTACGGCGGCCGTTGGCCCCGTACCGTAACGACCGTCTTCGTTCCCCGCCGGGGTCACCCCGGCACGGCCCAACAGACGTGCCGGGGGGATCCCGGCGGGGAAAGTGGGAGGGGCCGGGGCCGCGCGGCGCAACGTGCGGCCGCACGGCCCCGCCCCCTCCACGCACCCCGCCGCCCGCCCTCCGAGGAGACGGGCGGGCGGCGGGGCCAATGCGGCCGCCGCGTCTGGCCGAGCGTGCCACGGCCCGGGATCC
>QEPC01002427.1:101222-115793 GCA_003113815.1 Sphenodon punctatus | reverse complement strand
CACCCACCCGCACGCCAGTGAGCTGAGCTCGCTCTAACTGATACAGCCTTTCTTGTCTTAAAAGTAAAAAAAAGGTTTACAAACCTGGCAGGAATGGCAGTAGAGCCCACCGCTTCCTCCTCGTCCGAAGAGGAAGCCAGTGCCACCGGTGCCACGGGAGGTGTAGTAGGGGCAGCGGGCACAGCCTCCACTGGCCCCTCCTCCTCCTCCTCCACCGGCAAATGTGCCCCCAGACAGAGGATGTGAACAGCCTTCTTCATTTATTTTTTTTCAAAAAACCCACACACCAACAGTCACCCACAACACACACCAACCACAGAAACACACAGCACAGCCAAACCCAACACAATCACAGCCAAAACACACAAACCAAGCAGCCACCAACTCAAACACACACCCACTCGCCTCACACGCCTCACACGCCCACGAATTTCCGGTTTCCGGCGCGATTTCCGGCTTCCCGCGCACTCGCGATATTTTAGGCCGAACGCCGAACATGAACTCAGCGATCCACCCGAACAGCAAATGGCTGAACACGAACACACGACCCAAATGAGGCCGAACCGAACAGCTGAACGCAAACTCGGCGTTCCACCCAAATGGCCGAACACGAACCCATGAACTGAACGCTGCTGAACCGAATGGCCAAACACGAACCGCGATCTCTTCGCCCATCCCTAACACTGCTTAAAAAAGCTGAATGTTGCTCCCATCCCACCACCTCACACATAATTCCAGGCATCAAGTTGACAGTAGAGAACTAGGTTCTACTCTCTACCCATCCACACTCTGTTTGGAATTTCTAATGATTTGCTGGTGGCTTGATTCAGCTTGCATTCAGGAGCTTGTGGAGTCTCAGAGCTTCTTGCAGCTTCTCAACTGACATGTGGCTGTGCAAGAAAAGCCAGTCTGTGCGGTGACATTTGCAGTTCAGATATGGACATATGGGACCAAACTTTCTCCCGTTTTCTGGGGCAGCAGTCCACCAATTGCACTCTATATTGTATGCGAGCATTTCTTTTATATGAAGAGCAGATATGGGAAGCTGGGGAGGCAAATCTCTATTTGCATGGGCATACACTGTATTTATAAGCACCATGGCTGCATAGCTATGTTTGCAGAACAAGTCAATTGCATGCAGGAATGGGGATGTAAAATGGACCCAGGCGGGGCTGGATGTGGGTGGACATGGGGGATTTACCCCCGGAGCAGCTCTGGGGGTGGCCAGTCCTGCATACATCAGAACGTTATTTATTTATTTATTTATTTATTTAGATTTTAATCCTGCCCTTCCCTCAAAAAGACTCAGGGCAGCTTACAAGATAAAACATACAAAAAACATATATAAACACATGCAAAAAATAAAAACATTAAAATACAAACACAACCCCAGCACTGCCTCAACCCCTCACAGCATCCACTCAATACCACTTCGCTATTCCCCACATCCAACCCACCTCACACGCCTACTCAGATCCAACCAGCAACCCCTCGATCCCCGCCCACCAAATGCCTTTTTAAATAAAAAAGTCTTACACTACCTCTGAAAGATGCTCAGGCTGGGGCTCAAACAAACCTCCAGGGGAAGGGAATTCCACAGCACTGGGACAGCAACGGAGAATGCTTCCCTGAGAGCCTTTGCTGTACGAACAAGACTAATGGATGGTACCAACAAGGAAGCACTCCAAGACGATTGTGGGGGCTGCAATGGGGCATGGAAGGACAGACGGTCTTTCAAAAGACACTCAATGAGAGATTTGCCTGTGATCAAGAATTATATGCAGACTGTACCACAGAACGATCACTGCTCTGTGCATGATTACTAGGGAAAGAGAAGACTAGGGCCCCTTTCACATACTACTTTTCGAAGTGGCTATCAGCCCAAACCTGCCTTTTTCCTGCTTCTACAAAAGCAGTTACATAGACTTATATATTGTAAGTTGCATTTTTGCTTTATGAGTTGCCACTTGCCACACTGCTGCTTCAAACACCATAGCATATGAAAGTACCATTAACTGATAAAAGTATTTGATCTTTGGCCTCTACTCAACCTCATTGAGCTTCATGAGACTGTCTACAGCTGGGGGCAAATGTTGCAAGGTTTTTTGTTGAAGTTAAAAATAAAATAAAATTTCCCATTGTCTCTTTCTCCTAGAATCATGCCATGGATTATATCTTTATCTCTTTTTCTTCCATGTCCTTGGCAGATGTGTCCTGAAGGTCAGATGATAAGAAATAATTGTGTTAACTACATCTTAAAAAGAAAAGATTTGAGGTTGCTTAATATGGATGTGTATTTAGGTGTGCCATAGATGGGTAGATGAAAGGCTTATCATTCCTATAAACTGGATGCATTGCAGAGTGATATTTTACAATATGATTTCTGCTAAATGCAGTAGTAATTTTGGCACAAAAGGACAAAGCAGAATGGAGCTAAAAAGGAAGGAAAGCATGAAGTAACATTCTTCACAATTTGATGTACTACTACCCACTTTGAAAAGGATGTGAAGATGTGCTCTTTCACTGCACACTATTTAAAGAGCTTAAAGCATCAGACAAGCTCTAAAATATAATTAACCACTGACTATTGAACCCAACCTGTGAAAGGCTGACATTGTGCCTTTTAATTTTACTTTCATGGCATTTTAAAACTGTAGTAAATGTTATCTCTTTGCCCAGTGCAGGCCAACAGAAGAGGCAGACAGTCAGTACCATTCAGTTGAAACAAACTCCCACTTAGCTTCATTTTTCAGTAAGGCGGTTGTAATGCTTGTATTTATTCCAAAACTTGACAAATCACTTTGGCATAATGAGAAAGTTAGGTTAAGATCTGGAGTCAGTTTGTGAATTAAAGGCCACACAAATGTTTGCTTAGATTTCTGTTTGGACAGTGAGAGCTGTTGGGTTCTTGCCATTTGTCCATTATGTTAATACAAATTCTGAATAGATCGTGGTTGATGGAAGAAGGGGAGGACAAGGCTCTGGGTTTTATCAGCCCTAATGTGTGAAATTGGATTCTCCTGTGGTAGGGTTTTCCTCCTCTTAGCTGGCACATTTCAGCTTGCAGCAAAACCACTCCCCTGGATGGAAATATGTTTTTATGAACACCAGGATAAAAGGCAAAAATTGCTTTTTCCTCTCAAAACTTTGAATATTTTTGGTGACCCAGGAACCAAAAATAGTTCCTAAGTGTTTCTACTTAGGGACATGCTGACTTACAACTGCATTTTGTTCACAGGAGAGGAGTGAATTTCTTCACACAAATTTGCTTTTGGCCAGTGCAAAACACAGTATAGGCACTGCAGTGTATTTACTTGATCAAATTAGTCACTGACCTTGGAAAAAGAACTTCCTGGTAAAGGGTGGATTAAGCATTACACCGACAAGACTGACTATCTGCAGAACCATCCTCCCCATGTGATTCTTTTGTTTATGTGTCCCCAGACAGAACTAGGGATGGGCAAACGCGGTTTGGAAGTTCAGAGTTTGGCCCGAACTCGAACTGTTTGGATGACCGAACTCGAACCCGAACCCAAATGCGAACATACCGAACAAACCAAACATCGAACGGCGAAATGGCCGAACAGTTCGGTCAGTTCGGATCACGTTCGGATGAGTTCGGGTGGCAAAAAAAGGTTCACTGGAAGGTCAAACATTACAGGGAGGTGTCAGTCACTGAGGAGCAGACTTCCAGGCGCCAGGGGTGGAGAGGCTTGCAAGAAACGAAACTAATTATCTGCCTCCCCCCTTCCCAACACCTTCTGAGCTAGTCACTGTTCCTGAACAGCAGGCGTTGAGTAGGATTTTTAGATTGCTTTAAGTTTCATTTCAGTTTTGTAATGAAATGAAACTTAAACCATAAACTGAAACCTTGTGTTATGCACTGTACAGACTCATTGAGTATGTAATGTATGTATTTCACTACAGACTCCTCTTCTATTTGTGATTCCCCCCCATCCCATATATATGGGATGTATATATATCCATATATATCCATATATATATCCATATATATGGATATATGGATGTATATATATCCATATATATCCATATACATATATATATATGGATACATATATATATATGGATATGGGTTTGGGATGGGGGGGATAGATAGATAGATGAAGACAGTTGTAGGAGTTACCTTAGTGATAGAGATAGCGTTAGTGATTTAGTTTTAGTGTTTGTAGGAGTAGGTCTGTGTACTTATTAGATAATCCATTTAGTTCATAGCATTTAGAATAGTTAATAGCAGTTAGATTTAGTGTAGACAGATATATATATAATATTAGATAAAAAAAATAAGAAAACCCCATATAAAAACCAAAAAACCAAATAAAGAACAAAAGAAAACCCAATAAAAAACCAAAAAACCAAATAAAAACCAAAAAAAACCCCATAACAACACTTCCCAAAAGGTCAAACGGCCAAAACGAACAGCTGAACCGCCGAACCGAACAGCCAAACGGCCTAACTGAATGCCCTGTTCGGATGAACAAACCGAACAGCCGAACCCGAACTCAGTGAACGAACCGAACGAACAAACTGAACGAATGAACCGAACGAATCCGAACCGAGTGAACAAACCGAACGGACGAACTGAATGCTACCGAACCGAACAGCTGAACCCAAACTGCGATCTGTTCGCCCATCCCTAGACAGAACCATTTACCCCCCTCCCCCTTCCAAGCTCTGCTGCATATGTGCCCCATGAGCAGAGTCAGTCATCCACCTGGGCTCTGTGGTGTACATACTCCATGGGTAGAGGCAAAAGTCTCTTCGACACTTCTAGAAGAGTAGGTGTGTAGGTGCTTAGGAGGATCCCCCAAGGTTTAGCTTGTTTTGAGCCCCCCAGATCCTTGAATCTGGTTCTGTGCAGAGTTGAATGGACGTTGGCAGAAATGGAAGGGATGCTTGCACAGTTCTCTTTAGAGCATCATACCCTTTGTGATAGACCAGAGACCCCTCTGGTAGGTCACTTTGGGGGAAGAGACATTTAAGTTGTGTGCTTGGAAAAGGCGAAGGAAGGGAAGAGTTGGATTTATACCATTGATCCATCTCCTATCCATGACCACCTCCCCTTTTCTCCACTCTCTTCCCTTGAGCTTGCTCTTTCAGTGCTTGAGAGGGGTCCACAAAAGAAGATGACCTTGAAAATAAAGTTTCAGATCCCAGAAAAGGGATCATCTCCCAAGTGTTCCCAGCCAGCATGTGTCACCTTCAAAGGTGCTTCTTCCTGACACTGGCTCAGTTGGTAGGCAGTGTGTGTGCATGTATGTGTCAGCAGGTGCCCCCCCGTGCAGCGTGTGCAACGCCGGCTGGAACCTCGCAGCAATAAGCGGCAGAAAGCAAAGGCCGGAGCAGGCAAAGCAAAGGGAGGGGCTAGCGCCACAAGCAAAGGAACAGGGGAAGCCCCGCCCCGACGCAATGCTCCCTGACATGCTGACGGGGGGGTGGAGGATGTTCCAGCCTCGCCCTGCACGTAACAGAAGGGCTTAGAGCAGGGAACTATAAAGGTTACCGGTGGGGTTTGGAGCCCCCGCCGGTGATTGTTTTGCGAGAGACTGGCCCCCTTGCTTGCTTGATCTTTGTATTTGAATTCCCTGCCTGATAGACCTGCGAGTGAGAGAGTGAGTGAGTGGAGAGTGCGTTTGGAGTCCCTGTGTTCCCCCCCCGCCTACAATACTTCAGAGGTGAGTGTGTATGAGTGAGTCCTAAACCATTGTTGTGAGTCTTGTCTTTGTGGAACACGTCAGCCTAAGCCTGTGGAAAACCCTGATCCCTATACCCTATCCCTCCATAGTGAGTCCCGGTGGTGAAGTTCTCCTTACACCTCATATTTGTTGTGAGTGTTTGCCCCTGCCTCATCACTTCCCTTGTTCCTCCTTCCCCCTTTCCCCTCTTCCCTTGTTCCCCTCCTCATTTTCCCCCTCCCTGGGTAATTCCTATCCCTTCCTTCCCCCACCAGCCTGCACGGTTCCCTGGGCCCAAATAGCAACGTGTGTGAGTGGGATTTGGAGTCTATTGTCTCCCCCTTTCCCTGTGGGGCAATTGGTTTGCTCTCGTTGTCCCAATGATGAAAAGGGTTGTCTTCTGATTCAGAGGGAAAGCCCACACTCCACCCTGAGGGACCATCTTTGACCTGTAGCCCGCCTAGTTAAACGAGACAAACCGCCCCTTTCCTGGAGTGTGTGTGATTCAGAGAAGAAGGTCCCTTCCCCTCTCCCTTCCTTTCCCCCATATCCTTTCCCTTCCCCTATTCTCGTGACAGTATGGAGGGGGTGGCGGGGGGTGGGAAGCGCACTGGGCTAGATTTTGCAACTGACAAGTGCTGGCTGCAAACACTAAGGAGCCAGGACTCAGTAGCACTCTTAATTTAATTTTTAATTTAATTGAATACAGAACTTAAAATCCTGCCCCTCCTGCCATGCAGTTCAGAGCAGCTAATAACACAACACAACAAAATGCAAACATAATAAGCATAAAAACCATAAAAAACGCAAACAATATAGATGACAACAATATAAAACAGACAAAAATCATCATCCAAAACCCACCCCCGCCACCCACCCCAACCCAGTCCCTACACCCTTCACCTGTCTCCCCTGTCAAAAGCCTGGCAGGAAAGTCAGGTCTTATGATGCCTCCTGAAAGAGGATAGGGTCAGGGCCATCTGGCCCTCAGTCGGGAGGGCATTCTATAGCCATGGCACGGCCACCAAGAATGCTCTCTCCATTGTGGCCCCCCGGTACACGCAGGGGACCTCGAGTAGGGCACTCCTGGCAGACCGCAGGGGCTGATCCAGGACCTGGGGAGTGAGGCGGTCCCGCAGGTATGTGGGGCTCAGGCTGTTTAGAGCTTTATAGGTAAGCACCAACACCTTGAATCGGGTCCGGAAGACTATAGGTAGCCAGTACAGAGATCGGAGCACCAGTGTAATGTGTTCACAGCTACCTGTCCCCGTAAGAAGATGGACCGCTGCATTCTGCACCAGCTGCAGCCTCCAAGCCATCACCATGGGTAGCCCTACGTAGACCATGTTACAGTAGTCCAGTCTTGAGGGGATGAAAGCATGAATGAGAGTGGCCAGGTCCAAACCCAAGACATACGGCTGAAGCAGCCAAACCAGATGTAACTGTCAGAAAGCTCTTCTCGCCACAGCCCCAACCTGAGCATCCAGGCAGAGCTGCAAATCAAGGAGCACTCCCAGACTACAAACAGGGGGAACCAGAGGAGGGCAAAACCCATCGAGGATGTGGGACACCACACCCACCGCCTTACCCACTAACATCACCTCCATCTTGTCAGGATTCAATTTGTCAGCTCACCCTCATCCAGTCCCCCACAGCCACCAGACACTGAGTAAACACTGAGACTGCGGGGACTAGGTCGGATGAAAAGGAGAGGTAGAGTTGGGTGTCATCAGCATACTGATGACGCTGAACGTCAAACCATCTCATGACCTTGCCAAGTGACTGCATGTATACGTTGAACAGGAGAGGGGACAGAATGAAACCCTGTGGGACTCCATACGAGAGGTCTTGGGAAGATAAACAATGATCACTGAATACCACTCACTGGGTTCTTCCAGCCAGGAAGGAGCAGAGCCATTCAAGAACAATTCCGCCCACTCCAGCTCTGTCCCGCAGGTGAGTCACCAACATCTCATGGTCAACAATATCAAAAGCAGCCAACAGATCTAATAGAATCAGCAGGGTCCAGAGATCCTGATCCAAATCACAGCAAAGGTCATCGACCAATACCAGCAGCGCAGTCTCAGTGCCAAAAGCTGGACTGCGAGGGACAGACATGGTATTTATGCCCCTGTAGCTGCTGAGCCCCTCCCAAAGCGAGGCAATGATCACCTCCACCAGCACCGGCCCCAATATCTCCCAGATGAACTTTACCAGCCAGGACAGGCATGGGTCTAGTTCACAAAAGGTGACCCTAACAGCCCCAAGGACATCCTCCGCATTGGTGGGAGATACCCACTGAAACTGTGATCCTATGAAATCAGACAAGGCAGGGCTTCCATAACCTCTGGTTCTCCCATTGTAATAAGTGTGGCTTCAAAATAATGGTGAATCCAAGCAATTTTATCCACGAAGTAGTCTACAAACATGTTACAGCGAGCACCGGATGATTCCAGTTCCAGGCGGAGGGAGGTCGGACTGACCAGCCCCCTCACCACCCAGAAAAGCTCCACTGGATGGGACTTCACACATGCGATGAGACCGGCAAAGAACCCATTCTTTGCCGTCTGCACAGTCACAGCATAGGCTCATAAACTCACTTTATGATGCAATCTGTCAGCTTCAGCATGACAGTGGTGCCACCATTGCTCCAACCATCACCCTTCTCATTCCGGCAACCACAGATTCTCAGTATACCAAGGCAGCCTGTGGTGCTGACGCCGAAGGAGTGGATGCCTAGGAGCCATCCTGTCGATGGCCTCAGCTAACAAGGAGATCCAGAAAGCCACGAAGTCATTGAGTAAATGGTCGGCAAGATTGGAGGGGAATTCCCCCAGAGCATTCCAGAACCTCTCTGGTTCCATTAGTCTCTGGGGAAGACTAACTGGTTCCACACCCAACTGAGGGCTGACATGCATCAGGAGATATCTCTGCAGGAGGTAACGATCCATCCAGAATAAGGGCACCATTAGCTTCACTCCCACCAACCACCCCCACCTCAAGTCCAGTGCAAAAAATCAGGTGAGGGTGTGTCCCCCACCGTGCGTCAGGCCGATGACAATCTGAGACAGGCCCATGGTTGCCATGGCGGCCATGAACTCAGGCTCTGCCCCTCCAAGATTGACGTCCGTGTGGATGTTAAGGCCCCTCAGGACTATTGTCCTCGGGGACTGCAACACCACCTCAGACATGAGCTCTGCTAGAGCATGTCAGAGACTTGTCTCTTCTCTTGGCTGAGGCTTGTCACTTTCAAAGGCTGCTTCCCTGTCAAAGTGCCTATCAGCCAATAGACTCTTTGTAGGGATGGGGGGAAGCACCCAGGTAGCCTTTGAAAGTGGCAAGCCCTGGATGTGACCACTGATGAGCCCAGGCTCTGCAGCACTCCAAGCCAGCGCTTGTCAGTTGGAAAGGCTGCTTCCCCTGCACACTGCTTATCAGTGAAGGTGACAACCCCCAGCTATATACACAATAGATTTCCAAAGGGGTCTGCACCTCTATTCGAAATTTTTTAGGGGTCTGCAAAGAAAAAGGTTGAAAACCACTGCTTTGTGAGATTTGCTCAGCTCAGATGTTCCATTATTGAGGATCTGGATCTAGAGGCCAGATCCTGGAACTGGAAAGGGGCCACATACAAAACTTGCCATGGGGCCACTTTTAGCTCCCAGGCCTGAGGTTTCCCACCATGGTACTGCCAGTGTCATAGTACTGGCAAATGAGTCTGCTGGTGTGGCTGGCCACAGCCATTCAGACAGATAGGGTAATTTCAGACATTATGTGCACCCGGGTCACCACAGTGGATTCCCAACCATGGCGAGCTGGCCAACCCCCTCCCGTGGTCCAGGAAAGCTCTGAACAGATGTGATGGGAGTGGGACCACGGCAAGGAAATGAATGGCCGGACCACGGCCCGGGGCAATGCAACATTATGCTGATCCTGGACCATGGTCAGAACACCCAGAAGACACCGGGGCGGGGTGGGAGGCAGACATGGCCAACTCAGGGGCAGGGTGGGAGACAGACATGGCCGACTGAGGGCAAAGGATGCCAAAAGCACCAAAAGGCAATGCTCACACAAGGGAAATTGGAAGGGAGGAGAGTGGCAGAGGCGGCACACACAACAGGCACTGGGAAGCCGTGGACACTGCAGAACACAGAGCACACACACAAACCCGGGTGCAAACACACCCGAACAGAAAAGGAAGGAAAGGGGGAGCACACCGGGAAGGCCAACACACAGCACCATGGACACCTGGGGGGGGGGGAGGGGAGCCCAGGGCCAAGGAAGGGGAGGGGACCAGGCCGAGAAAAGTCCAGGACATGGCAAAAGGCACCCAAACCCCACTGACAGCACAGGGAGCACAGGCCATCCAACAGCAACACAGACAGGTCAAGTCACAGGGGTCCCCACAGGGATGGAGCAAGGACACAGGTGGAGGGCATCTAAGCAGGGGATGGCACTGCAGCAGTCCGAGGCAGGTCCATGTGTCAGGGATCCCCTCGCTGATGCAGAAGCACGGCTGGGGATGGAGGTGAGCTGGATTCTGCGGGCAGCACATGCAACCCCCCCACCCCCGGAGGAACCCTGGAGATGCTGGCCAGGGCCCCCAAGTCCTGCACAGTCATGGAGCCACCCAGGGGGCGGGAGGGGGCAGGGCATGGCCACAGGCACACGGGTGGCCATGCAAGGGAGGACCACACCAAAGGGAGAGCTGGTAGAGGTCACAGGCAGCAGGAACCAGCCAAAGGGGGGACCAGGCACGGAGAGGAACACCACAGGCAGAGACACAGCGACCAAGGCAAGTGGAATGGTGGCTAGCGAATCAGCCAGGAGGGCCGTGAGGCTGGAATGGCACGGAGTGAGCAACCACTGGCCCAAGCTGGCAGGGAGGTGCAGGGAGCACACGGTGGGGCTGCCATCCATGACACAGAAGACACAGGGGGCCTCACAGTCAGATGCAGGGGGTAACAAAGGGGGCTGGGACCAGTTGGCCCACCAGATGCACGTAGTGGGGCCACTGAAGCATGCCACGCCAGTAGCCCAGCCCCTCCATGTGGTGGGCAACGAGGTAGTAGGTCTCAAATGGATCCAGAATGGCGAGCTCCACCTGAACATCAGCACGGGACCACACACTGGCCAGCGCCGCCAGCTCCGGTCCGGTGGGCTCTGACATGGTATAGTCAGCTGCAGGAGACCAAGGCAGGTGCCCAATCTCCAACAGGTGATAATACGTCACCCTACGCGACCGCTGGTAGCCTCAGGTCTGTGGATGCAGCCAAAGAAGGAAACAGTCAGGACAAGGCCCCCCTCCTCCAGACAGTGCGCAAACCTGGCCAGGCTACACACCGAGAGGGCTGACATGGTCTCTGCCAGGGACCACACCACATTCAAGCACTGCGTCTCTGGAACACGCCCATCAGGAAAGGAACGGAGGCCCAGAGCCTCAGCATGGAGCCGGCAATCGCGAGTGCTCGCCTCATAGCCAAAGTGGCAAAGCCTGGAGCTCAGACTTGCATAGGCACCAGAGAGGGTGTCCAGGCAGCACAGTAGCAGTTGCACGGCCAAGGAATGCCACAGGTCACATAGGGCCATGGTCTCCTGGAAGGTCCAGCTATGGGGGGTGCCAGGTGAGCTGAGGCACGGGAGCCCCAGGGCAGCACAGCCGGCCATGGTCCAGCAGGCAGAGGGTCTTCTCAGCAAGGAGAGAGGGGCCCCCCATTCCCATGTGGACTGGGGAGGGATGTCCATGCTATAAGCCCACAGGCCACAACATGGGATGGTTAAAGAGAGATGCATGGGGTGCGGACTCAGCACAGCTGCAGGAACCGAGCACACAGACAGTACAGCTAGCACTGATAACATGGAGGTAATGACAAGGGTCAACCAGCTGTGGACAGCACCGATGGGCGCATGTGGGCCCAGGGCACAAGTCCCCATGCCGGGAGCGCATGTGTACCGGGGGGGGCGCCCTCAGCAGCCACACAGCAGCTGGCGGCCAGCTGGCAGTGAGTGGGAGGCCGAGGATGGCCAATAAGGGTGCTCAGGGTCCCACCCCACAGGTGCGAGGGTGGGGCATGGAGCAGCGGTGGGCCCAGGACACAGGTAGGAGAGCCATGCACCGGAGCACACCATGGGCACTGTCTGCTATGGATGCGGGCCAGAGGGGCGCATGTTGGCTGCACCTGTGTCTATGTGCGGAGTGGTACCGGGCACACACCGACTTCCTGGGGCTCTCCACTGACCTGCTCCACCTGGCTGCCACATCTGAGGGTGCCTGTCCAGGAGTGCTGTGGCCAGCCGGTATGTCCACCATGGGCGCCGGTGCTCCCTGGCCAGCCTCAGGGCCCAACAGGTGTTTGGGGTGTACCAACAGGCCCTGCACCTCACCTGAGGGTGGGCAGCTGCTCTCAGGGAGGCAGCCGGGTGACACCACTGGCACCGGGCTGCCATGGTATGTGCTGCCATGCTTACCATGCCCATTCAAAGGCGGCTCTGGGTCACGGAACATGCACAGAAATGGTGGGCCGGGGTCTTGGCATGGTGGGACAATGCAGCGTGGAGGGCATACTTTTGCATGGACAGGGGGTGCCTCCTGCGCCTAGCTGAACTGTTGGTACCCTGGCTGGAGTGGCAGTGCACTCCCATGTGCTGGAGGTGCCTTGCTGGTTGGATGGACTTCGCTGTGGAGACCTCGGCCCTCATGATCAGTGCCTGCTGTGTCCTGCACAACCTCTGTGAGACTGATGGGGCTGCCTTTGCGTTCCCCATGCCCCAGGGGCCACTGGGACCCATACCTCTCTATGTGAATGCAGAGAACCCGTGGGAATACTGCTATGCTAAGTGGATCCGCTCTGCCCTGGCAAGGCATATAGCCAGTACTGCCAGGGTCTGAGCATGCTCGGTCATACCCGGCCCCCCCCCCCGGGGTGCCACGGGACACCTCCGGTCCTCGGGCCCCGTCCCTTCCACACGGGCGGCTCACACCACCAGTCTTCCAGGCTCCTCTGCTGGCCCACGGCCTTGTGGTGGCCTCCCCTCTGCAGGCCCCACCTGTCACCGTGCCTCACCCATGGCGAACCCCCGGCCCCTCCTGCTACCGTTCAGCACTCAATAAAGTGGTTGGTTGTGTACACCCATGTGGTTATTGCCCGTTCTGTGCTCCCTGTCCCTCCCTCCTCCTTCCCCCCCATTGCTGCTCCCCCGGCCACTGTACCACCCCCGCCCCATCCCCCTGACCCTGCAGCCTCCTGGACCGTCCCCTCAGCTGCCTAGAGGTCCCCAATAGGCTCTGGGAGCTCTCCTCAGTCCCGCTTTCCATCTCCCGACCATGTCCTGGGATTCCTTCAGGTCCAGAATGGGTTGCGTGGTGGGGATAGGAGGAAGTGCCGGTGCCTCCAGCTTTCACTGCTCCTCCTCCGCCACCTCCGCCTCTGCCGCCTCTGCCGCCTCCTCCTCCCTTCCTTGCTCACCCTCCGCTCTCCTTGCCCTTCTGCCTTGCTCCCTCCCACCACATTCCCCTGCTGATGTGTGCCCTTTAAATCTCCCTCCCTGGTCTGTGTGTTGCTCGTTGCCTGGCAGTGACACTGCGTGCTTTTGCCATGACTGGGGATCATTTTGTTTGCTCCTGCCTGGTAGTTGGCATTCAGTCATTACATTTGGTGGTTTCCCAGTGGGAATCGCTTTGACCACGCTTCTGGGGATGGTCCCGTCCTGACCTCCAGAAGCGTGGTTGGCTTTGGCCCCTGCGGGTGATTGACTGTGGTGAACATCTGGATGCCGCCGATCAGACGTTCAATTGTCTGTGGTTCACTGTGGTTGACTGTGATATCGTAACATCTGAAATTACCCACAGGGACCATATTGCACTCTGCATTTTCTTAAATTATGTCATGAGTCATGGTGAGTGGATGCTCCGTGGCTCGCGGAAGTGTGCATATAGCTGTGCCACCTTCAGATGGGCAGTTGGATGTGGGTACATGTGCAGGGTAATGTCTTGTGTGAAAATACCTGTATCTGGAGAGCCTGTATCCCACGAGCATAGGGAATGGAAACCCTGCCAAGCTATATTCCTTCCATATTGAGGTCCAGAATGCAGAAATGCCCATATTTGTGGGGTCTGGATTCTTGGGTTTATACTGTATTTGTATGATTAACCTTGAAATATCTCTTTTTACATTGTGATGTGCCAGGAAATAAGCCATGTTTTTTACCATGAAAAAATACAACCAGGGGCTTAGCTAGGTGGGAATGGGCCCTGGTGCAGAAGACAGCATGGGCCCCCTTTTGAGGCTCTCCACTCCAGTGTACACACGCACTCTACAAGTGTATGGGCTCCCCAGGTTATTGTGCCCCGGTGCAACTGCCCCTATGATGACTACTAGGGATGTGCGAACAGAATGCGGTTCAGATGTTTGGCTGTTCAGTTCAGGAACTGAGTTTGGGTTCGGTCGCTGGTTCAGGAACCAAGTTCGGGTTTGGTTGTTCGGTTTGGCAGAGTTCGGTTTGGCTGAACATTTGAAAACCGGTATTGGTATTGATATCGGTGTTGATATCGATACCAATTTTGAAGATTTTATTTTCGGTATCGGTATCGTTTGGCCCTGAGACACTAATACGTTTGTTATTTTTATGTCTCGTTAGTTGTAATATTGTTAATGTTTGTTTTTTAAAAAGTTATTATAAAAGTTATATCTGTTACCAGCTGAATTTGAATGGTCCAATCTTTTATCCCTCTGTGCTGCCTTACGGACAGCAGACCGGTCTCTCCTACTTCCCTTCTCGATGTCTTCCAACCCAAAGAATGCACAAAGATTTTATATATATATATATATATATATATATATATATATATATATATATATATATATATTTATTTTTTTAT
>QEPC01002427.1:86352-98571 GCA_003113815.1 Sphenodon punctatus | reverse complement strand
TATCATATCTCCTCTCAGTCGTCTCTTCTCCAAACTGAAGAGCCCCAACCTACCAAGCCTCTCCTCATACGGGAGCCCTTCCATGCCTTTGATAATTTTTGTTGCCCTTCTCTGTACCTTTTCTAGTTCAGCAATGCCTTTTTTGAGATGGGGCGACCAGAACTGCACACAATATTCAAGGTGTGGTCGCACCATTGATTTATATAGAGGCATTACAACATCCTCAGTTTTATTCTCTATCTCCTTCTGAATAATTCCCAACATTCTGTTTGCTTTTTTGATTGCTGCCTGCGCACTGTGCTGTGGATTTCATTGTATTGTCCACAACCACCCTCAGTAACTCCTAGCTTAGTACCCAGCATTGTGTGCGCATATTTTTCATTATATGCATCACTTTGCACTTGTTCACATTAAATCTCATTTGCCATTTAGATGCCCAGGCACCCAGTGTCGTAAGATCCCATTGTAGTTCCTCCCAGTCTGCTCGTGTTTTAGTTACCTTGAATAACTTGGTGTCGTCTGCAAATTTGATCACCTCACTCTTAACACCCTTTTCCAAATCATTAATGAATACATTAAACAGCACCAGTCCCAGTACAGATCCCTGAGGCACACCACTTTTTACATCACTCCATTGTGAAAACTGACCATTTAGTCCAACCCTTTGCTTTCTATCTTTCAACCAGTTTCTGATCCATAGTAAGACACTATCTCCTGTCCCATGACTTTTTAATTTTCTCAAGAGTCTCTTATGAGGGACCTTATCAAATGCTTTCTGGAAATCCAGGTACATGATATCGACTGGGTCTTCCTTGTCCACATGCTTATTTACACCCTCAAAGAATTCCAACAGGTTAGTGAGGCGTGACTTACCTTTACAAAATCCGTGTTGGCTCCTCCCCATTAAGCCATGTTTGTCAACATGCCCTGTAATTCTGTCCTTAATGATGGTTTCCACCATTTTCCCCGGCACAGACAGCAAGCTTACTGGTCTGTAGTTTCCAGGATCGCCTCTGGATCCCTTTAAAAATATCAGGGTTGCATTTGCCACCCTCCAGTCCTCGGGTACAGTGGCAGAATTTAGTGACAGGTTACAAATTACTAACGGTAGGTCTGCGATTTCATATTTGAGTTCCTTCAGAACTCTGGGGTGAATGCCATCTGGTTCTGGTGACTTATTAGTATTCAGTTTGTCAATTTGCCCTAGACCATCCTCCAACATCACATTGATTTGTAACAGTTCTTCCAATTCCTCACCCACAAAGCAAGGATCTGGCGTCGGTACCTCCCCCAAATCCTCCGCAGTGAAGACCGACGCAAAGAACTCCTTCAGTTTCTCTGTAATGTCCTTATCCTCCGTGAGCGCCCCTTTTACTCCCTTGTCATCTAATGGCCCAACTGACTCCTTAGCAGGTTTCTTGCTTCTGATGTATTTGAAAAACTTCTTGTTGCTTGTTTTTGCCTCTTTAGCAAGCCTCCCTTCAAAATCTCTCTTGGCCTGCCTTATTAACACTTTGCATTTACATTGCCAGTGTTTATGCTCTTTCGTATTATTTTCATTGGGACTAGCCTTCCATTTCTTAAAGGATTCCTTTTTGGATCTAATAGTCTCCTTCACCTCCCCATTACACCATAGTGTTTCTTTCTAGTTCACCCTGTTCCAAACTTGAAATAATGGGACTTTTCAGTTAGTAACTATATATATCAATTGTAACTCTGATTATTAATAAATGCATAGTGTTTGTGTGGATATATATGTAAAGTTCCTTTAAATATGTAACAGAAAGCTTGGCTAGAGAGGTTCTGGGAGATTTTAGTGGAATAGTCATTTTAAAGTCCTCTCTGTGATCCTTGTTGTGCTGAGAACAAAGTAAAGTATTTTTCTTAATCTATACAAACCATTTAGTTTTCCTCTTTGAGTTCTCTTTGTATATCAGTACAGTTTTGTCATGAATATTCTTTCATATTCAAACATCTTCTCCCATCTCTTCAAGTGTCTCTGTGGCTGCTGTTAGATCCTTGCTTTCCACTTTTGTTAATGATATTCTTCAGTGTGGCTGGAGGAAATCCACAGTTTTATATATGCTGATTACTCCTTCATCAGCTCTTTATGATTTTATTAACAAGTCTTTGGTGCCTTTTGTAAAGCATCCTAAATGAACAACATGTAATTATCTTTCCCTCTATTTCTGCTAGTGGTGATAAAACCAAGTACTCTGGGATGCTTCTCCAAGGAAATGGATTGTGTTTGATACATTTATCAACTCCGGTAGATCTTCCAGTTACCCTTTAAGGTTGCCTTTTAATAAGTTATAAAGAGTTAATATATTTATGGGCACTATACAAAGTAATGTGGAGATACCTTGGAAACCATTCACTATTTACTTTATAACAGCTATAAAAGTGAACTGCTGCAATTCCCCTTCTTTTATTTTAAGGCATGTAACATATTTCATTATAGATGGTATAGCTAAGTTCACTAAACTGTTTGTAAAGAAGTGGGCAGCCTATAAATTGAAGTAAATGCATTTGTAGCCACTGTGAACTAGCACCAAGACAGTAGAGTAATGAGTGTAGTAGTAATGCCTTAGACAGAGAGAGACGGCTAGAATCCCAAAGCACTTGGACTGGCAAAGCTAGATCTGAAATCAGTGGGTGTCACTGTCTTCCAGTGAATGTTTACAGGATCCTAGGCCATATTAATACACATCGTTAAGCTATCTTATGTTCTATAAGTGCGCAAATGGGCTCTCGTTTGATCTGTGGCCCATGTAGTGGGGTGTTCCACAACAAAGAGGCAGCTTCTCCTTCGGTGCCATGTACTTGCCTTCCTCCAGCAGCAACAGATCATGCTGGGGAGGGTCGAAGTCCTGCATAGGCAACTAATGCATGCTGAGCAGTACCTGCCAGAAGATGCGGCTTCAGTCACCAATGTCATTGCCATCAGCAACATTCACAGGAACAACAGAGCATTGCGTTGCTGGAGAGTTCTGGGGTGCCTTGTGCCGGCACATCAACAGCAATGCTAGCACAAACACCCAGCCTTACGTGACAGTTTACTGATCATAAATAAAGCTTTTTAAAATATTCAACAAAGTCTTTAAAACTGTTTCCTATGTGCACTGTGTTTTCCCCTGGCCCATCCAGCCCCCCACCCCCACTGGGACAGCATAATTTCCCTCCTGGAGCACCCACTCTCCAGCCTGTTCTATTTCCTGTCCTTTCCGTTCCCTGTACATTCCCTATTGGCATTTACAGGCTAGCCAGCTGTAGGCGTGAACCTCTATTTTTTCCTATTGGCATTCACAGGCTAGCCCAGTCTGGGAATGGCAACAGGAAGTGCAGGAATGGCACAGATGAGCTGCCACCAGCTACTATGAACCCCCCCCCCGACCTTGAGCAAATGCTTCTAACCTGCATCCCCCAAAGCAGCTTATCACTATACCATACCGCCATTCTCCAAGGGCCCCTTGTGTGCCCCCCTGCCCTCATGTGCAAGTGCATGGCCAGAGGACCCCGCCTCCCTTTGGCGCACCCCCCCAAAGCGGCTTTTCGCGAAGTCATACTGCCCCCACTTCCCCAAACTTCCCACCCTTCCCAGAATAAGCATGGAAACCATGGTTTGTGAAAAATACCAACTTTATTTAACAATATAAACTTTAAAGTTAAATAAAAGTGCTTTCATTTCTTTTAGAACTGTCCTTATTAATTTCCTCCTGTGCCTTTCCCTTTTTGCTGCAGCTGGGTACACTCACTTTGGTGGTGGGGTAATGGCAGGGGGACATTTTCTTCCTCCTTCCATGGATCCACCAGTGGAGGTTGTGGAGGAACATTCAGTGGTGGCATTTTGGCATGACTGGTGGAGGGGGAGACCTGCCTGGACCAGGGAGGGTTGACCTGCATGAGCACAGTGTGGAGAGGGCTCAGGTGGTTTCCCTGGCGGGTTGATTGCTGGGGAAACCAGGGTGAGCAGTCAGGATCCAGATGTGGTGGTATGAACTGCCAAAGGGGGGTTGCAAATGTCACCTGCCCCTAAGCAACAATACTCATGGTTGCAGAAGCTACATGCTCGAGAAGGGAGTTCTGGAGCTGCATCGATTGGGACAGACTTTAGAGTATGAACCCACATCTTGGCCATATCCTTCTTCATCTTCATGATCACACTGTCTGACTGCTTAAACTACTGACAGAGGCAGGCCCAGTGCCTGTCTTTCCAGCAGTGCAGGCGGGCCTCAGCAGTCAAGGCCTTGCATAGTGCCATATTGTGGTGCACAAGCTGACTGTGCTCCTGGGTCATGCCTTGAATTGTGTCCTGGATCTCATCCACTGCCAGGAAGGGGGGAAGGTGTAACACACATCTGTCCACACACTCCCCACACCTCATGTCCCAGTCGTCCCCCCCCCCGCTTGTGCTTGTTAAGGAAAATGCCCATCAGGATAGAGTTTGGGCCACAAGGTCTCACAGAGATTAGGCCCCTATCATCATAGGGTGCAGAGGGGGAAGACTGGACAAGGCCCTACACCACTCGCCTCGTCCACAGTCAACCCACACAGGAGGTAGGGAAGGGGGAGGCCATGGGGGATAGTGTGCAGGGAATTCGGGAAGGGACCCAGGCTACAGAAGGAGGGAAGGTAGGGCTTGCTCATGGAGGAGGGGGAGGGATTCCCTGGGAAGGGGAGAAAGGTTTACTCTTGCACACTCCCAAGCACTCAGCCTTACACTCATTCAATCACTCGCAATGGCTCCACAGTCCTTAGGGAAGGCAGGGGGAAAGGGTACAACACACGCTTTACTCTTCACACTTTCAAACGTAAGGTCAAATCTGAAGCACTTAGCTCTCATGGCCCGGTCTTCACTCTGTTCACCAGCGCTGGAACCCTACCAGCGCTGGTGTTATGAAGCTGAGGCTGCGCCCCCCTGCTGCTCTGCGAGCTGCGCGGAGCATCACACATGGGCGGGGCCACATCCATGGCATCAGAGGCCCCTCTGCTTTGTTCCCGCCGGATGGCCAGAACCACTGTGGGCGCTGAGCCCAGGGGTGCTGTCCCCACCCCCACTGCAGCGTCTGGGTCTGGTTGGCCCACCGACTCCCAGGAAGCCGGGGCCTGTTCCTGTCGCCATGATCCCAGACCCCGTGCCCCCCCCCCACAGTGCCAGGGGCGAGGTTACATGACATCCACCCACCATGTAGTCTCCCCCAGCATCTCCCTTGCCAAATTCTCCCTACATTGCCAGTTGTGGACCTTCAGGTCCTGGTTCCATTGGATGCCTGTTGCAGGGGGTTCAGTACATGCCTGTTGCAGTAGCCATTATAAAAGCCATTAGTTCATACCACCCCACTCCCACCTTTCCACCCTGCTGTTTCGGCCCCTGCTCGCCCTTCCTCCTGCCCAATGTCACCCTTCCCTCCCCAGGGGAAGCTGGAATGAGTACCTGGCCTAGGTTGCTGCTGGAGCAGTTGCTAAAGTTAGATCTCTGGGGCACACTCCTGAGATCGTTGTAGGGTGAAGAACGACTAGATCAAGCACCATCGTTAGCTCCCTCATGCCTTCCCCCACAGCCAACCATGGTGCATTCCACCTCCCCCCCCCCAATCCTGCTGGCCCACCATGGTGCCTTTTCACCTTCTTCCCACACATACTGTTAGTATTTGGTACTGCTGTGTCCTGGAGAGTATCCGATTGCTCCTCAGTGCTCTCCTGGTCACCTGTGAACAAAGTAAAGAAAAACAACACATAATTAGATAGTAGTAGTAGTTGATTTATTGTTCCAGCTAATGCCATGACAAAAACACATATACAAACAATAAGTATTTACAAAATGGTAAAACCACAAAATTCAAAACAAGAGAACAAAACACAAAATATAAGGTATAAAACTTGGGATAAGACTTGCTTTCCCATAAAGATACACTATCATGGGTAACAACTACACCATGCCTAATTTAGTCTCGTGATATGATTACAAGTATTCATGGTCACCTTGCACAGTAACAAATGCTCATATTGTCTTGCCCTGTCTAGACTTATGTCAAAAACACATATCCCCTAAATAATGGATATACAAATAAAACATCACTAAAGCAATCCACAAATTCCACACAAGTTCCCACATTTGGGAGCTTCACATTTGGAAAGCTTCGCACTCGATTTAGGAATAGGTCTTACAATCTTGCCCACCCATTCCAAGCAAAAACGTATAGATTGTCATTTTCTCCTGCCCTTAAACACAGGAGGCACAAATCTACAATCCAAATATTTATAAACACCATAGGGCCAATTTTAGCTATATCAAATTGCCATGCCCTTACTTATGTTAGTCCTTTTTTCCCCAGCGATTTCAGATAACCACGCAAATTTGGCCACTGACCTTATTATTACTTTGTTTGTGTTTCCTAATAAGTAGGATAACTTCCAAGTTACACCCCAATGGTGCTTCCCTTCCAATATTGGAATAATAATATACAATGTCAGGTTTTTATTATGCGGACAATCAAAGATGCAATGAGCTAAATCTTCTACCCTAATCAAGTTGCAGCTACAGAGCCTTAGATTTTACTGGATGCCACTGTATCTCCCCTCTAAAACCATAGAGGGGAACAGACTGTTCTAGCTGAAGTGTTCTCTATGGAGGATAAAGAATCCTCAAATTGAAACAGGGTCTTAATTTCTGTGAATCTCGGAGCTATCCTGCAGGCTTTGACTAACGCCATGTCCGCCTGGATAAAAATGTCCTTGGTTCTACATACGATCTGAGTTTTAGATTTTTTAAAAGAGCCTTCCATTAAGTGGTAGGTAAACAATCCAGAGGCTCAAATCAAAGCTTCAGATTTAAGAACCCAGAAGGTTTTCTCCATAAGCAGTTTTTGTTCAATCAAGCATAGTTTAGGTAGTCTAGTGTTTTCCATATGCATAAGGCGTAGCCAATACCTAAAGATAGCTAATTTGATTTTACATTCTACTGGGAGAATACCGAGCTCTGACCTCACCATACAAGCAGGGGTAGAAAGAGGGATGCCCAAAACCCTTTTAAGGATTTTTTGTCGGGCTAATTCAAGCCCTAAATTGTACTTGTGGCCCCAAATTGGTGGCCCCAAATTGGTGCCCCATATGTCAATTGAGGGCACAATTTTTGGTTCATTAAGTGTACAATAGGTTTAATATGTTTAGCGCCTACAGGTGTCCAAAATTTCAATATTCCGTTTGCGACATGGTTTGCTTTCAAATTGGTCACCTCTATATGTTTGGTCCAGCCACCCAAGTAATGGAAAACAACCCCAAGATATTTGTAGGTCTTCACCTGATCTATTTTTGGAGGCCCTATTTGCCATTGACTGTTGGCATAATAGTTTGCAAATACCATTACTTTAGTTTTAAAGTTGAATTACATCCAGTTGGTTTGTCGCACATTAGGCCACTAGAGCGTTAAGTGGCCGTCATGTGCCTACTTTTGATGTTGACAGTAGGACCATATCATCCACATACAATAATATCGCCAATTGTCTCTACCCAATACATGGAGAATGAAATTGACTCTTTGTCAAAAAGCTGATTGTCATTGATTAAAAAAATGAACAAAAAGGGGCTAAAATGCACCCCTGCTTCACTCCATTTGACGTTGATATTAAATTGGAAAGTTGACCACTGTTAGTAAGTTGCACACACACGGTTGTATCGGCGTGTAATAACTGGATCAAATTTAGTAGTCTGCAATCAATATTAGTTTCCTTGAATTTATCCCAAAGCAGAGACTTGTCTATTATATCAAAAGTGGCCCTAATGTCCACAAATACGGAATATAATTTAGAGCGCTTATTGTGGACACATTTTTGAATAAGGTGGGCCAATACATAACAATGGTCTGTTGTAGATCGACCAGTTCTAAAGCCGACTTGTTCTTTCGCCAGGAAAGAGTTGGACACAGCCCATTCTTCCAACCTATTTAATAAAAGCCGCGCATAGATCTTAGTAAGAATATCAATAAGGTTTATAGGCCTATAGTTTGCCGGGGAAGATTTATCACCCTTTTTATAGATGGGAATTATAATGCTAGAATTCCAACCTGCCAGGATGGATCCTGTATAATTAATATGGGTAAACAAATGGCATAGGACTGGGGTCCATCAGTCAATATGCTGCCTGAAAAGTTCACCAGGAAGAGCATCTTCCCCAGGTGCCTTGTTGTTGGGTATACTCCTGAACAATGTCCTGACTTCAAGATCTGTAACTTGAGATCACTCTGAATGATGTGTCAAATGTCTTCCACTGTCTAAATTACTCTGGAGACTTCCATGTTTATTAAAGATGGCATCAAAATGTTCCTTCCAGACTGTGTTAGAGATATTAGGCTAAAAAAAACACTATCTTCTGCTATCCCGTGGTTAATCAATTTCCAAAAAGCCACCATATCTTTATTGGCCAGGGCTTCCTCCAAACGCTTCCATAGTGATAGTTGATATTTAATTTTTTTCTTTTTTATCAATCTTTTGTATCTGGTTTTAGCTTCAATCAGTAAAGATAGGGTTTGGGGCTTTGGTCCCTTTTGGCCTGCCTAGCTTTCTTATTCAAGTCTGCTTTATGCCTTCTACATTCTCTATCATACCATGGAGCAGAATCTGAAAAACTTTTAGGGTTATTTCAGACGTTACGCGGTCCCGATTCACCACAGTGGATTTCTGGCGGAGGTGAACTGATCAACCGTGGTCAAAAAAAGTCCCTCACAGACGTGACGGGACCGGGACCATGGCAGGGAATCGGGCTGCCAGATCACGGCCCAGGGCAGCGCAACAGATGTTACGCCGATCCTGGGCCGGGCCATGGTCAAAGCACCCGGAAGGTGCTGGGATGGCTCGTCCCAGCTGCTACTGTGTGCCCTTTAAATTTCCCTCCCCAGCCTGTGTTGTTGCTGGTTGCCTGGCAGCGATGCTGCGTGCTTTGTCCCCGGCTGGGAATCATTTCCTTTGATTCCGGCCGGTGGTTGCCGGCCAGACGTTACTTTTTGTTGGTTCCCGCCAGGAATCTCTTTGACCACGCGTTCGTAGATGGTCCAGGGAGGAGCTCCAAAAGCGTGGTTGATTTTGACCCCATGTGGGTATTGACTGTGGTGAACATCTGGCAGCCACTGAACAGACGTTCAAGGTACTTTGGGCCCGCCATGGGATTGAGCGTGGTTCACTGTGGTTGACTGTGATCTCGTAACGTCTGAAAATACCCTTAGTTGGCTGGGGAGAAAATATTTGCTCCTAAAGATGTTTTATGATTTTAAGGAACAAAGGATTTAGAGTGTCCTAACTGGGTTGAGCTTCAAAAAGTCTTCCCTAAATGTGATTAAATCATCAGACTGGAATAGTTCCTTGCTAATTTCTGCCGTTTTGGTGTTCCACTTTGTCACCTTCAGTCCATGAGCGGCAAGCTGGGCAACACCCAGATTGGTTGGTTTCCCTTGCACTGGGTTAAAACTAGAAGATATGGAAAATTCCAGTGGCTGATGGTCACTGGTGCCATAGGGCAAAACCCTACAGTCTAGAGAGTTATCCAATAACCTAGCTGGCACAAATACATAATCTACCACCCTGGCTCCTATAGGGGAAATAAAAGTCCAGTCACCAGTAGGGTCGGCATCAGTTCTTCCATTGAGGATTTTGTAATTTCCCCTATACAAGTTGCAAAAACTGCAGACCAGCTTCATTTATTTTGAAATCACTAGAATGTCTAGTTGGAAGCAGAAAGTCATCGTCCTCATCTATTGCCAGTGCTTGAATTATTGCCAAATTGGTATTCCCTATCCTCGCATTGAAGTCCCCCATTAAACTAACTGGGGTCCCAGGGTATTTCTCATCCATGTGATTGAGAAAGGTTTCTGTGTCCAAAATATGACTCTATTGAAAATGCCCTGGCAGGACGGTAAATAAATATTAACTATTATCAAGGAGGCTACTTTGAGCCCCCTGGACAAACAGAAAACTAACGTGTTCGTAGGGGCATTTCCTATGCATCTTGTGTTAATTTGATATTTCTGATTAATGAACATCGCTAAACCCCCCACTAGGGATGGGCGAACAGATCGCGGTTTGGGTTCAGCCATTTGGTTCGGCCGCATTCGGTTTGTGTGTTCGGGTTCGGCCGTTCAGGTGGATCGCTGAGTTTGCGTTCGGCTGTTTGGTTCGGCTTCGTTCAGTTTGTGTGTTCGGGTGTCGGCCGTTCGGGTGAATCACCGAGATCACGTTCGGCCTAAAAATATCATGAGCGCGCAGGAAGCCGGAAATCACGCCAAAAACTGGAAATTCGTGTGCGTGTGGAGCTGTGAGGCGAGTGGGGTTGTGTTTGTTTCGGTGGCTGCTTGGTTCATGTGTTTTGGCTGTGATTGTGTTGGGATTGGCTGTCCTGTGTGTTTGGGTGGTTGGTGTGTGCTGTGGGTGACTGTTGGTGTGTGGGTTTTTTGAAAAAAAATAAATGAAGAAGGCTGTTCACATCCTCCGGCTGGGGGCACATTTGCTGGTGGTGGAGGAGGAACAGGTGGAGGCCGCTGCCCCTGCTACACCTCCCATGGTACCGGTGGTACTGGCTTCATCTTCAGACAACGAGGAAGCGGTGGGCTCTATTGCCATTCCTGCCAGGTTTGTAAACCTTTTTTTTACTTTTAAGACAAGAAAGTTTTTTTTTTTTAGAGCGAGCTCAGCTCACTGGTGTGTGGGTGTGTGTGTGGGTGGTGGGTATCAGTCAGACACAAACAGTGGCCAACAGCGGGTGGCAGAGGATGTCTGCCACAGAGACAGTGGGTACTGTAGTGTGGGGGACTCTTCCAGCAGTCAGGCATGAGCATCCCCACCCAAACATGTACCAGGCTATCAAGGGTCTCCACTCTTCAGTTGCCATCCCATTCCCTACGCACTCCCAAATAAGGGAAGTCTCATTCCTCCAGCCAGGGTCACATCTCGCGTCACCATCCTTAGGACCCCAAGGAGGGCAGCAGGATTTGCACGTGCTAGCCAGGGGCTCTCTAGTTCAATATCTAGCATCCCCAAGCACCCCTGGGAGGGCAGGATTTGCACGTGCCTTTATTTATGGTTCTTTTTAGTTGCCATACCTACTAGCACCCCAAGGAGGGAGGATTAGAGGCATCATCATAAATGCATGATATTTACTTGGTGTTCTTATGTATTCCCATTTCAGAGAGGAATCAGATTCTGGCCCCAGGCCCAGCCCTGCTTCCAGGACCAGGCCTAGGAAGACGACTCATCACTGGACCCCTAGGCAGAGCTCTCTAGCCTCACCCTCAGACATTCGGTGCCAGTCGTCAGATGTCTGGTGGTTTTACATCAAGGGCGACAGAACCGCCACATGCAAGGTATGTCACGGGAACTGGAACAACAGGGAATGAATTTCCCTCTGACCTGTCCTGCAGAGAGAGATTGGATGGCCTGCAGAGAGAGATTGGATGGCCACCCAGTCCACCCACTCGTGGAGACAGAATGTAGGCAGTGCTTGACATACCATTGGTCTGACACAGTATGGCACTTCTAATGTTCCTTCCTTTTTCTGCTCTTTCTAGATCTGCAATAAAGTTTTCCTCCGGCAGAGGGAGGGGACCACATCGGGGCTTCTTGCTCACATAGAGCAGACCCACGAAATGCGGGTGAGGCGGGCGGGTGAGGAGGACTCTTCTGCAGCTGCGCCCGTGGAGCCACAGTGCATGCAAAAGGGAGGGATGCTGAGATCAAGGCCCTTTGGGTCAGGTTGCATCGCTGCACCCAGGGCCACATGGAGGAGGTCCAGAGCTCCTCTGACGACCTGGAGAAGTGTTTGGTGGCAGAGATGCAGGCAGTGAAGGCGGAGCAGCAGAGGGTGGTGGCATACAGACAGTATGTCTCCACCGAGTTGCGCCGCATGCAGGTCTACTACCAGGCAGTCTCCAGGTGGCATAACGAGCTGGCAGAGGTGTTGGAGTACGCCATGGACAACGGCGTGGTGGACCCCTCCATGGTGGCCTCCGGCCCTCCGGACTGCAAGCCGCCCCAAGGCCTGTTGCCTTTCCCCCAAATACCGGAGGACAGGTCCAGTGGCAGACCTGTTTATAAGTTTCCTTTTCATGTTTGCTTTGGTCTTATTAAATGTTGTTGCTGTTGTTGTTGTTGTTGTTTTTCTTGTTTTGTAAATAGTTTTAAGTAAAGTTTTCAAATTTATTGTTACGAACTTCATTTTACATGTCCTCTCTTTTAT
>QEPC01002427.1:56412-86252 GCA_003113815.1 Sphenodon punctatus | reverse complement strand
GGCCTTCCAGTGACCTGACAGAGTGACAGTTCCCCCTCCCTGCTTGGCCTTCCAGTGACCTGACAGAGTGATAGTAGACCACGTTTGTTTTAGCCACCCGAACTCAACCAAACGCGATCCGAACTGACCGAAGTGTTCGGCCATTTTGCCGTTTGCCGTTCAGTGTTCGTGTTTGTGTTCATGTTCGTGTTTGTGCTTGGGTTCGTGTTCATGTTTGTGTTAATGTTCATGTTCGTTCGTCCGAACAGGCTGAATTCGGGCCAAACACCGAACTTCCGAACCGCATTTGCCCATCCCTACCCCCCACTGGTCTCCCATATTTGGTGGTCTTAATAGCAGGGGAGGTCCATACATTAAAGCCTATGAGCTGCAGGTCAACAGTGGCCTCAGCCCAAGTTTCTTGGAGACACACAACTGCATAGTTTGATACTAAATCGATAAAGTCTTTGTTAATACTAGAAGACTAGCCCGCTATATTCCAAGAAAGCACCTGAAATAGTGAGTGTTCTCTCGGAGTAGTACTTGAGACATCGGTAAAAAGTCAGGAGCTCTTTCTCACATCACCAGGTTTGTTACTCTCTATATTGAGTATATCCAGCTCAGCTGAATTATAGGCGACCACCCCACTCTCGGTACACCTATGGCTCCTGTTTTCCTTAGGTTTGGTGGTTTTAACACACTCAAGTCTACAAACAGGAGCTACATGAGGATTTTCGCCCCTACCCCTAACAGGTTCGATAGCTGCTCTATGGTTGAGTTGGTAATCCCCTTTATTGGGTACGTTTAAAGCAGAAGCACCAATCCCATGGACAGTATTGTCCAAACTATTTTTCCCTAGCTTAGCGTGTAAGGCTCCTAGTTTTTGAAGAATCCTGTCTTGTTCAATGACTGCCAAGGAATCAAAAGCAGAACAGAATTCTGTTTCCTTTATACCACCCTCCTTGATGGCCATACATAGGTCCATTAAATCCAATGGGGCTGGACAGCTTAGGGGCTTATCATTATTAAGTGAACGATGGGGATCTTGAAAACAAGTAGAGCGATCTCTCTGGAGTGACTGTGGGGTTGGGATGTTAGATCCATATTGGGTATTAAGGGTTAGAGGCAAACGGGAAGTACCTTCAAATACTCTATTGATCGAGACCCCCTTAGTCAACAGAAATTTCCTTGCAAGGAAAAACCTCCTGACTATCTCAATGTCAGAGAATGTTACTTGTAATTGTACTCGTGCTTCCTTATGAAAAGGGTTGTTAACTTTACAGATTTCACTTGCTGTCAATTTAAGCCCAGTCAAATGGTAGATATTCCTCTGGATAATAACCCTAGTTCCCCAGCTTGAGAAAATCCCATTTGGGAAATGCCGAATATTGAACCAAATGGCTTGCTCATTCACCTTGATGGTATTAGAAGCTGCACGTCTTGGAAGATACCGAGAGTGCGGCTGTACCGGGGGGGGAGGGGAGGATCATGGAAACCTTCCTTACTAGGCCCTTCTTGCATGGGGGAAGACACCATGGGTAATGCTGGAGCATAGTTATCACTAGCCTTCTTTTGGGTAATCAAGGAATCTATTTTATCCATTAATTCTTTAAGTTGCCTCGTAACAGAACCCAGAGCATTATCAATATTAGACATGTTTGAAAATAAGAGTGAAACAGTTTGACTTACAAGGAGACACTGAGTTTTGAGGAGATCGGCCAGTTCAAACCATTGTAAGGACTTACTACTATCTTGACACTGTTCGGCACAATCTGTTTCCCTTCTGTCTACGGATGTGGACTGAAGTAGAGCGGAGGCATCAAGATAATCAGTTACAGCCTGACGTCCAATCACAGAAGCATCATCTTTATCCTCTATTGATACTAAACATGAAAACTGATTAGACAAGGGGAGTGACAAGGAGTTATTGGGAGTATCTTGGTAAATTGGCGCAGTGATTCTATTGATCTTAGGTTGTTTGTCTTTAGGGTGGGCAAGTGCTATGTCAGTAGGGGATGTAACCACCACTCTCTTCCTCTTCTTTTTCCCCATCCTTACCAAGAGCAAAAGATAACTCAAACACCAACTGCTGTGGGGAACAAAATTGGCAGCAGAACAGTCTAGGCGGGCCTCAAAGGGCTGTCCAGGGCCTCACCCTTGTGAGCTTTGCCCTTTGGTGCATGACCGCTGGCGTGTGCCACCAGCACGTCCCAGAGTGATGCAGCCTCTGTTAAGCTAGGTGGTGGCCTGTGGGCGGGACCTGGCACCTAGTGCTTCCTGGGGGGGGGACACTACACCCCGGCACCAGCTCTCTGCTGCTGCACACACTGCCTGCACGATGCAGCCTCTGTTAACCCTGGCGGTGGCCTGTGGGTGGGGCCTGGAACCTCGCGCTTCCTGGGGGGGGCACTACACCCCAGCATCAGCTCTCCACTGCTGCACACCAGGAGAAGGAAGTCTAATTAGATAGCAATACATGGAACCTTTTACCATGCAGTTGTGTACATGCAGTTCCCCCTCCCTCCAGGTGCATTAAGTTACCATTCTCCTCCACCTCCTATATAAGCATGGCATCAGAGTCCTCCATATCCTTGACTAGCACCTCCAGTGGCTTCTCAAACAGAGGCTGGCTCTCGAGTTCAAGGGGATACAGCATGACAGTTATTGTTCTCGTGTCCTCATCAACACTTGCTGACTCTGGTACAGGTACAGAGGGATCTCTGCCAGTGGTCATGGATTCTGCGGGGGTGTTACCTCTAGATTCTCCAAGGAATTAGCTTCACCATGGGGTCAGGGATCTCTGTAGGAAAGCTTAAGTTTCCTCACCAAAAAGTCACAATAGACAATTATTATGACTAAAATACTACAATTTATTGCCCTGCCAAACTGACTTACACACTAGGAAGCACACAAAAAAGGTTATTATTTAGTTTAGTTTATTTCTCTACTGGCAACAAGCCATGACAGGGTACATTATAAACACACAATATAAAATTCCAGTTATAATAATGGCATCAGCCAAATCGAAAAAGCCATACAAACATAGATAGAAGCAGAGCAAATAATAAAAGGCCACACAATCAACAAAAATAAAAATAGAAATAAAAATTATCCCAACACCCTAATCTAGGGGGGTCTTAGCTTGATGTAGGAGAAATTGTTTCCTGCATTTCTTCATACTTTTGATGAAGATGGCTACCTGACTAGATCACTCACTAACCTTATCCCCCAAAAGAAAAATTATTTTTCCTTTTAGACTAGCCCCACTTTTAAAATTTACCGTCCGCCACAACCTGCTTCTCAGATGGTCATACAAGGAGCAATCAAGCAGCAGATGACAGATGTCTTCCATGGCTTGACCACAAGGGCAAAGTTGCTCATTCCATGGGGTACCCAAATATCGCTCTCGTGTCACCTCTGAGTTAAATGTTTGCAGATGAAAGGAGGTTAAACCCCTCCTAAGCTGGTTATCCATTATGGCCTCTACATAATTGGAAAAGGTTATTGATTACAAAATATATATTTTTGGATCATATATCTCACCACAGAAATTGTAGGTCCCAAAAATGTTGTTCAGGGTCTGTGGGGTCCTGCTGAGAAAGATAAGATATTAACTTGCTGCTATGCTGGAGACTTGATAAGAATGAAGGCAAAAATTGTTAAAATAAAAGATAGAAAAAAATAAAGAAAAATATCAAACAAAATTTGTTCAGAGGTTATGGAGCATGGAAGCTCCAAAAAGGGAGGGAAAAAGACAGAGAAACATTTGGGGGAACTCTGTCCACAAGGCTGAGTAAAAAAAAAAAAAAAAAAATTGAAATAAGGAGTGAGCAAAGAATTAAAGGGGTGAAAATAGGACAACAGGAACATAAGTTCGCATTATACACTGATTATATGCTAGTATATATAACAGACCTGAATACATCAATACATTGTTTAGTGAAACTGATAGACGAATTCAGTCAAATTTCGGGATACACAATTAATTACAGTAAGTCTTCAGCTATGATTTATGCAGAGGATAAAAAAATGATAGAAGAATTAGAAAGAAATTCTCAGTTTAAAATAGAAAGAAGTAAATTTAAATATCTGGGAATATGGATCACCAAAGATCTGAAAAAATTATATTTGGCCAATTTTGCAGAGAATATGGAAAAAATACAATTAGAAATTGAGAAATGGTATGTTTTGGCAACATCATGAATGGGGAAAATTAATTTACTAAAAATTTACTAAAAATTCAGGGGCACATGATCAATGGCCTTTAAAAGGACCGGTGGGGCATTGGCTCCCCGCCGGTAATCGCGAGAGAAGCTGGCCCCCTTGCCTTTGACCCTGTTGAAAGCTAAGTACTTGCTTGCAAACTAAGTGAATTGTGTGATTGTAGACTGTGTATTTTCCCCTTGTGCTCCTACCGTCCTGAGAAGCCTGTGTTGTTTGTTATTGATTGTGTTATTGACACCCTTGGTTGCCTTTTCCTTCCCCCCCCTTGTGACTTAGCAGTATAGCCCCGAGTCCTCTGCTTCTGGTATTCCCTTGAGCTGCACCTGTGACCTGCTTCCCTTTCTAGTCCCTGGTACAACCCCCACTCCCATTCCTCTTACTCCCTTAGCCCCCCCCCTTCTCACCCCTAGCCCTGAATCTCCTGGTTCCAGCACTGTCTCACGATACCCCCACTGTGTACCACCGGTGGGTGATTGGACTCTCCTGGCCTTATTGCTTCGAGTGTGTGGTACGCCTGACCCTCCTTCCGTCTGTTTCCTCCCTGGTTGGCATTACCTCTCTCCACCCCTATGATGATAAGGGTTGCCTTGTAAATAGCAAGGAAAGCCCACCTACTATCCTGAGGGGAATACCGGGAGCCTCGTCACCACCAGAGAGAGGGATTGCCACCCTATCCCCCCTAACCCTCTATCCTTCTCTCATCCCTCTCTACCCGAGAGACCTAACAAAAAGATGGCGGAGGGTATAGAAGAGCATCATGCATGGGAGCAATGTTGGTGTTCAAGAGAGGTGACCTGGATAAGACGACATCAGAAAAGGAGAAGCATAAGATTCAAGGAGTGACCTTGATAGAGAGCAGATATAAGGCTTGCATGTAAAAAGAAAACCAATCAGTTGATCTCTTCCTGTGCCCCGGAGATATGACCTACACCAAGAGAAGAACACTCATCTGACCCTATGGTCATATGCCTATGTCCCCATGTTAGGAGTGGTTTGAACTGGCCATTCTGTTAAACAGAAGTTTTTCACAAAATTGGTACGATCATTGAAAAATCAGTTGGAATTCCAACTGAATGATTTGCACATGTACAAAATGGTGGCTGCCGTGCAGTACAGCCACAGCCATTTTGTGGTATGACGGTTGCTATTTGGGGCACATGCAGTATGGCCACAGCCATTTTAAGCATCTACAAATCAAATGAAAATTTGATCGATTTCAGTGAAATGGAATCAGAATGTTTTTTCATTCTGCATTTTGCCAGAATGGATCAAATGACCGGATTCCATTGGAAATTGGTTTTGCCTGAAGACATTTTTTTACCTCTACTCCATGTGTCAGTAAAAATGTGTAGTGCAGTGAGTAGTGTGGGAAACTTAGAGTCTCTAGAGTTTACAAAATGAGTTCATCAATCTTATTTTATGGTTTGGTGTACCTTTTTCCAATCAGAGACAAATAGAGACCCATGGTCCTTTTAGCCCAGGATCCTGTGATAGTGGTCAACTTTTCTTACTTTAGATAAATGCACAACAGATCATAATGGAATGATCAATTTCTTGCTATGCATTTCCAGTCCAGTCCCAAGCAGTCAGAGGTCTCATCCTGTGACCAGCTTGACTAATGGCCATTTATAGACCTGTCTTAAGAATTTAGCCATTAAAAAACAAAAACAAACCACAATTATCTTATTGACCTTCACAAGATCCTCTGGCAACAACTCCCATAAGATAATTCTACATTGAGTAAAAAAGATCCTTTTTATTTGTCTAAAATCTGCTGCCAGTTAATTTCATAGGGTGTCCTCTAATTCTAGTATTTTGAGAGTGTAAATAAAAGCTTCCTTGCTCTGTGCTATTTAATTACTCTGTGCTATTCATGATTTTGTGAACTTCTATCCTAGTCCCTTAGTCATCTCATGTCTAAGTTGAAAAGTCCTTAAACTACCGCATCTCTCCTCTTTTGGAAGCTGTTCCATGCCTTTGAGTATGTTTGTTGTCCTTCTCTGCACTTTTTAATTTCTGTTATATCCTTTTTGAGACAGGGAGATCCATCCCACCCATCTGATCCTTTTCTTGAACTCAGTTGGTCTTCATATCCTGCTTCAGGGCAGGGAGTTAGATTAGATGACCCTTGAGTAGGCCTGGAGCAGCAGCATTGTTTGCCGTTCTGCTTTGTGCCGCCACTTTTTCAGCTTGTCTGCCACCAGTCCAACAGCAACCAATGGCAATTTATGATACTACATGGAAATTTGTGACGGTTTACGGAAATTTGCGGCATTTTACGGCAGTTTATTGAGCTGTGGCAGTTTATGACACTTTGTGGTATTCATGACAGTTCACGGTAATGTGTGACAGTTACGACAGTTTTAGTGACATTTACGACAATTCCCCCATAAAGTTTATGACAGTTTATGGTAGTTTGTGAAACTTTACGACAGTGTCCGAAATTTTACGGTAGTTCACGCAAGTTTACGACAGTTCTCCGAGAGTCTCTTTCACTTTCAAAAAGGCCAAGAAGGGTGACATGTTTGAGTGGATAGTGGCAGAAAATATTGGTATGTGCCACTGTTTCAGTGGGGGTTGCCATTTCATTAAGATGGTGTCAGTTTGTTGCCGTTTCACTCCTACCTTTGAGGCCTCCAACTCTCCAGTTCTATAATTCTGTTGCATCCTAAGGCAATGAGTTGTGCAGTTTACAATTATGCATTGTGTGAAAAGTACACTACTTTCTTTTGTTTGTTTTAAAATTGCTGCCTGTTAATTTATCAAGTGTTCCCTAGTTGTAGTAGGTTTCCTAAGAGAGAAAAAAAGCCATCCAGGAGAGGGTTGTTAACAATTTTGCCATTCTGTGAAAAGAGAATGTAATAAGTTTATTACTAACTGGGAGATTTTCATCTTGAAAGTATTTGCATTGCTATACTGCTACAGATTTTCCCTATGGGTTAGTACAGAATGGCAGTTCTTAATTGGCATGGCTGTCCTCAGGGGTTCGACTTTACTCCAAAGTAGGAACAGCGAGCTACTTAACTCTTATCTCTTTTAATATTTTGTAAAGAATTCTTCAGTTATCCATAACTGGCAAGGATGAGGGACATTCTATTTCTGTTACCTCCACCCGCACCCCAAGAACCTAAGAATATAAAACACTGAGCAAATACTGAATGACAACATTTTAACAGAGCTGCATTTAGGCCAATTATGTTGGTTGAATGTGGCTAATTTAAGTAAGGCGACCAAGGAAAACTTGGCTATAAGCTGAGCTGTCATTGATCTAGTCAATTAGACTCTGGAGTGCAGGCTCCTAAAAGGCTGATCAATGTTGAGTTTAAAGGATGTTAGTCTTTTGAAGTAGTTCTATTGTGACTGGAAAGGAAAGGGAGGACTTGCTTCATTTGTAATGTGGCCTGGTCAAGCCCTGACTGAATAATTTGTCATGTGGCCTGGTCAAGTGCGTCAGGTAAGAAAGATACTGTTGTTACAGACAATAAAGAGAAGGCTTTTCTGGGAAGGGCAAACCCAGCAGGGCTACTGTTCCTTTTGGATCTATGGTTTCCACCCCCCCTACTCTTTTTTATGGTAACTCATCACTAAAAGGTGAGGGTATGGACCTATGGCAAAATGCACTTTTAGGGGAGGCTTTTGACAGAATTATTTTGAGGGCTGTTCTAGGGCAAGGGTGCAGGAATACGTGGGCAACATCTGGTCCAGCATTGTCTGATTGAATAATAAGCTTTATTTTTATATAGCATGGCACTTGGAGCAATTTACATATAACACAACTTTTAATCATCACAACAACCATGTAAGGTAGATTAGGCTGAGAGAATATTGTGACTGACCCAAGGTCACCCAGTGAGTTTCTGGCTAAGGTGAGACTTGAACTGGGGTCCTCCCCCAACTCCCGGTTCAAGTATTGTACACGCCACTAAGCTCTTACACCACACTGGTGTAAATTCTCCTGTTCCTTCAGAGGGGTTTTTGATCAGAGGAGTGTTGCCCTTTTTCTGTCTGCAGCCTTGTTGATTAGGCTCTTCCTGGCTCTGGCAAACCTGCTGTTTGGTGCTGGTAGGGTTGGCGGAGCAGGAAAAGGGTGGGGCAGTCCTTGCTGCACAAAGTGCCACAATTATGGTGAAGGGGCAGACTCTGTTGATTCTTCTGTTCTCCACTGCCCCAAGGGTGGCACACGCCACAGTTTTGGAAATGTTCTAATGGTCAGTACAAAATGTCCAACTCTCTTGCATAGAACAGCCCATGCTGATTGCCTCCTTTGTGCTAATTTTGGGGTGCTACAGCTGCATAGTCCCTGGGCACAGGTCTATAGCACAGATGTCACAGCCAAACCTCTCCTATTCTATAGGGTTGCAGAAATCAACTCAGAAATCTAAATAAAGTTCAAATTCCTGAGTTGGAAGAGGAGCTGAAATGAATATCCAATTCAAATTCAGCATATTTGCATCTAGATTTAGAAAACAAAGACAAAGACTATATTCATTTCCATCTTAATTTTGGCTACTCAGCCCTGTATTCTAGCAGTTCAAGGTGCTTCTAGTTCAGACTGCCCGAATTATGATTTAGCTATTTTCAGATACAGGAGGGAAAGATAAATGTAAGACTTTTCTTAAGAGAGCTAGCCCCAGCAAGTAGCTGGAAGTTTGTTGGCCTCTGAGCCTTGAGTCTTGCTCTCTGGAGATCCTCACTCTGACCATTTATGAGGTCACCTCCTGAAGTATGCCTCTATCAGGACTATCATCCACAACTCTGGGGTCAAGTCCAATTCTGCTAATGTCCCCCTACTTTTCAAAAGTGTCCCCACAATGTCAATACTAATAAGTACATTTTATTTCCCATAAGTCACCATTTGCCTCCACTTTCTTTGCACAGTTTATCATCCTTTTCAGAAGATCGCAATAAAGTTATTTTTTCAGGCTTTGCTGCCTTATAGGAGTTTTCTTTAAAATAAATAAATATCAGAATCTATGTATAATAGAATTGTCAGATGACGCTGTGTGTATTTGTCCCTGGCACTGTATTGCTGCACAGTACAGTATTTGCTAAACAGAATGTGCTGTATGCATTTGCAACACTTTTCATCTGCCAAAAGGTAATCATTGGGTATTTTCAGACGTTACAAGATCACAGTGAACCATGGTGAAAACCCACCTGTGGTCAATGTGTCTCGAACGTCTGTTTGGTGGCCGCCAGATGTTCGCCATGCTCAATTGGCACATGGGGTCAATTGATTCCCCCCGGGGGCTAGCGGGGGGAATGTCCCGGGAAGCATGGTCAAAGAGATCCCCAGCGGGGACCAACAAAAAGTAACGTCTGGCTGGGCGCCACGGTCTGGGATCCCCGGCGGGATCCCGGGCTGTGGCGAATCCGGCCCGACGCGGCGGCCGCATTGGCCCTGCTGCCCGCCCGCCTCCCCGGAGGGCAGGCGGTGGGAGCGTGGAGGGGGCGAGGCCGTGCGGCCACACATTGCGCCGCATGGACCCGCCCCCTCCCAGATTCCCCGCCGGGATCCCCCCAGCACATCTGTTATGGCGTGACGGGGTGACCCTGGCGGGGAATGAATGTGGTAATTTCGGTATGGGGCCAATGGGCCCTGTAACGTCTGAAATCACCCATTATTTCAAAACCCCATTGTAACTAAGGGATTCTCTCTCCTGTTGAACTGGCTTGTGTGATAAAGATCCTCATGACTGTATTAGCAGGAGCACAGGTACTGTGCAGTTTCAAGTGTCCCAATGCGGGAATAACATTTGTCTGCGTCACCAAGGAATTGTTCACAAAGAAACAGGGGCTTCTCAAGCACAAAAACAGATGAAGCAAGGTCAGACAGCTGAAATGAACACAAGACAAAAGTAACAACCCTCACCTAGAAATGGTGCTAATAATGCTAATAGCTTTGCCTTTGTAATCTCAAAGTCCCACTAATTTATGAGTCGAAATGTGGTCTGTGGGCTCATGTCAGCCTCTCTGAAAACATTATTATCTCTCAGCACTGCAAATCAAACTGGTTACACTTAATTTCCTTCTCAGAGAAACAGATAATCTCAATGCAAGTCAACATTTTGACTCCTCAGGAAAGTATATTAGATTGTTGCAGCGCATCCCATAATCCAGGTTGTACAGGGGGAGCATGGCTGCAGGGAAGGGGTGCCAGGAGGTGCATTTGCACCACCTGTCAGGAATGTGGATGGATGCAGCCCTGGTTCAGGATAGGCACTCCCCAAAGTAGAGGATGAAGCCCAAGTTCATGGCCAGTTCATGAGTCCATGGGCCTTTTCACATGAGCACCCCCCAACACACAATATGAGAGAGTATTATCCATTTCTAGGTGAGGTTTATTACTTTTCTCTTGTGTGCATGTGTGGAGTGGGAGGGGGGGCGCCCATAGGAACGGCGCCCGTGGTGTGTGTGTGTGTGTGCGCTCTTGCACTCTACCCATCACCACCCACCTCCACCCATCACCCATGTACAGAGCAACGGACTCCAATGCTGGTTGTTCTGTGCATGGAGGCGGGTGGAGATGGGTGTGCACCCGTTGGAGGGGGCGCACCCACCTCTACCCACCACAGGCACACACCCATCCCCCCCAACTACCATGGCTCATTTGAAAATTGCCCAAGTCAAATTCCAGTAGGCAGTCAGAGGAAACAGGCAGATGCCAGTGGTGGTAGGATCCTGTGGACCAAAGACTGGAGTTGGTGGAAGAACCAGGGGTGCAGTGCAGGAATGCAGGAGCTGAAACAAGATGCGGGAACAGAGACTAAAGTGGTGACTTGGGAGTTTGAGCAGGATGCAGGAGCAAAGGCAAGCCAGAGCAGGGGATTCACACAGTTGGCAAGTCAGTGATGGAAAGGCTGTCTTCCCTTAATATAGGGGCAGAAGAAGTCCTAGGAACTTCCTGCTCCTCCCACTTTGGTTTCAGGATGGGCTCCTTATTGGCTGTGGCCATAGCACACAGTGCAGTGTCTGCACTAGGTGTGGTTTGTGCCATCCTGATTGGTGGTTGGAGTCTCAGGGCCTGGCACTCACTGGCATAAACTTTTAGGGTTTTAATTTAATGGCAGGGAAATAGCTCCAGGTTGTGCCTTTCATATCAGACATGGGAATCTTGACTTTGAATTAAACTGAAACTGAAACATTTTTTATAAACTAAGATACAAATTTACTCGGGCCATTGATAATTCTTTCATTGTCCTGTATTTTGACTTTAATAGGGAAATGGGAAGGAGAACTTTCCAGCAAGAGCAATTGCATATCCAGCTTTAATGAGTAATGTATATATTAAGTAACCAATATTTAGCTAGTGTATTACTGGCCAATCATAGCATGTGTTGGTGTATGGAAGACTGTAGCACAAATGCCATTTAGCAAAAGCTAAGGACGTCACTTAGAATTGGTGAAAACATTTGTAGGAATGACAAATGATAAATGCCCAAATGTTTTCTATTTCCTTTCCCAGAGATCATATGTCTTTTCTATCCTATCCATTTTCTTCTCTAAGCAAACTTTTTTTCTATCCCCATTTTTGTCCTTCTTGCATAGTAGGGGTGGGAATATCGGTATTGGATAAATCCAGTACACCTGATAATCAGGTGTATCGGATTCATCCAATAATCTGATATTTACCGGTATTGGCATAACGCATTTTTAACATTGGCCGCTTTACTGGGTTTTTTACATTGCGGCCATTGAAGTCAATGACTGCAATGTAAAAAAACCGGTAAAGCGGCCAATGTTAAAAATCCGGTATGCCGAAACCGGTAAATCCAATACCGGGGAGATCCAATACCAGTAAATCCAGTATCCGGTATTCTCCCCGGTGTCCCACCCCAAGGAGTCTTATCCAATGTCTGCTGATGTCAATGGCATTTGGATTGTGCCTCTAATTCCCTTGCATAAAATCTTCTCCTCTTTTCAGACCTAGTCCCAATGATGACCATTCTTCTACCCTTGATGTGTCTTCCCTAATCCATTACTATTACATCCCTGATCTCATTTTTGACATCATCTGAGAATTAGGCCCATGATCTTCAGCTCCTGCTTAATGACAGCCTTAAGCAGATTGCAAAATGACTTATTTTGCAAAGTGAATCAGCAGAACCTCTCCAAGAGTTGTTGCTTTCCTCTTCTGCAGCTTTTGAAACATATCCGGTACTCTGTCTCTGTGCATAAGCTCTTTGAAACATGTAAATGTAGGGGTAAGCCTCTAGAACCATTTCCACCTTTTCGCCTTTCACCTCTGAAATGTATTGAAACTGATTCACTCACTGCCAGCATTTCTTGATCTCATTTCATTCTCCACTAAAGAGGTTTTCTTTCCTCGGCAAACTGCTTGTGGTTTGCTCTTTGATCAAGACAACTGCACATTAGGTGTGGTGACCTAATGCATGACTATATTAGGATAAACACTAAGAATCCATTTTCTTCCTGAAACTCACTCTTTCATCTATGCAAATATTGATAGGTGACCATCTAGGCAGAATTTGAGACTAATAACTTAAACAAGTAAATATTATTTATTTATTTAAATTTATACCCAGTCCTTCTCCTAAGGCTCAGGGTGGCTTATAAGAATTAATAAAATACATACAAATATAAAAGTCCCCTAAAAACCTCACCCCAGCCCTTCCTAAAAATCCCCACCCAACCCCTATTCTGACCCATCAAACACGTGGTCAAAAGGAAAGGTATTATACTGCCGGCAAAAGATACTCAGGCTTGGGCTTAAACAATCCTCCAGGGAAGATTTCATGTTGCAGTGAGTTAAAATTCATATGGCTGAATACCATTTTATAATGTCTGAATAAAATATGTTGATATTTTGCTACTGATTAACATTCAGCATTTCATTTATAGAACCTCCAGGGGAAGGGATTTCCATAACACTTAGGCATCAACCAAGAACGCCTCTCTGCATAACATTGTCATCTGATCATGTCTGGGAGGCGGCACCTGCAAGAGGGTGCTCCCAGCCAACTGCAGGGATCGTGATGGGACATAATGGAAGAGGCAATCTTTCAGATGTGTGAGGCCCAAGCCATTTATGGTTTTATAGGTCAAAACCAGCACCTTGAATTGTGCCCAGAAAGCTATTGTGAGCCAGTGCAGACTCTGAAGCACAGGTGTAATGTACTCATGGTTACCCAACCCTGAAAGGAGGTGGGCCACCGTGTTCTAATCTGCACCAGCTTCAGCTTTTGAACAGTCACCAAGGGCAGCCCCACATAAAGCACATTCCAGTAGACTAGCTTTGAGACTATAAAAGCATGGATGACAGTGACCTGGTCCAAATCAGGAAGAAAAGGTTGAAGCCTCTTCATCAGATGAAGTTGGTGAAAGGCACTCCTGGGCACTACCAGAACCTGATGTTCCAGACACAGCTAGGGATCGAGGAGCACTTCCAGGCTGTGAACCTGAGGAACCTTTTATCTTTAAGAACATAAACATGAACATGAAGAAGTATATGAGACTCTCAACTAATTGTTGCTTTGTCTAACAGATTAGTTCCTTCAACCTTCTCAACTAGCTGAAGTTTCTCACACTCCATTAGTAGCCAATTCAGCTAGAGGTAGGGTCCCTCACACTATATCTTACTCATAGGTCTCATATGTATTACAGAGACCTGGCTGGACAATGAGTCAGGGTCGATATTGGCTGACCTTGTCCCAGCTGGGTACTCTGTGCAGCAGCAGCCTAGATCAGAGGGGCTGGGAAGCGGTGTAGCCCTTGTTTTTAAGGACACTTGGTCTGTGAGGCGGTATCCTGTGTAGACCATCTCGGGCATGGAAGGGGTCCACCTCGTGATCGATTTGGTGGGAGACAGATTGGGGCTGCTTTTGGTATACTGCACACCTACCTGTACTGCAGCATCCCTACACGCTCTAGTGGAATTGGTATCAGAGGTGGTGTTGCGATCCCCGAAGACTTTGGTCCTGGGTGATTTCAATATGCACACCGATGCCAGTTTAGGGGGAGCAGAGTGTGAGTTCATGGACGCCATGACAACCATGGGACTGTCTCAGAGGGTTAAGGGCCCGACACATGAGGGGAGGCATACCATTGACCTGATGTTCTGCACCGGCCTTGAGGTGGGGGATCTGGTGGGGGGGGATGTAGTGGCTTTATCCCTGTCGTGTATGGATCATTACCTCCTCCAGATGAGTCTCCTGGTGCATGTCGGCCTCCGGAAAGGTGTGGGACTGGTTCGTTGGGTTCGCCCCCAGAGACTTACGGAACCAGAGAGGTTCTGGAATGCTCATGGGGAAATTCCTTCCGATCTGATGATCGTTCACTCGATGACCTCATTGCCTTCTGAGACAGCTTGTTCGCTGAGGCTACTGACTGAATGGCTCCCAAGCGCCCGCTTCCAGAGAGCCAACAGCAGGGGTCGCCGTGGTTTACGGAGGACCTGCACCAGATGAAGCAGGATGCACGGCGGTTGGAGCGATGGCGGCGCCAGACTTGTACTAAAGCTGACCGATTGCAGAATAAAGCTAGTTTAAGAGCTTATGCTGTTGCGGTGCAGGCAGCAAAGAAGGAATTCTTTGCTGCCCTCATCGTGTCTGCAAAATCATGTCCAACGGAGCTTTTCCGGGTGGTGCAGAGGATAATCAGTCCAGCCTCTCTCTGCCTGGAACTGGAATTTTCCACTGCCCGCTGTGACATGTTTGCTGATTTTTTTGCGGATAAAATCACCCAAATTCACCACAATCTCTATGCTGCATTTAGGACAGTGGATGTATCAGAGGTACAGGAAGCCCCGTCGTTTCTGTTGTTGTGGGATCAGTTTCAGTGGGTGTCATGCGTCTGCTGATGGGGCAGATGTCCTTGGGACTGTTCGGGTCACCTGTTGTGAATTAGATCCATGCCTATCCTGGCTGGTGAAGGAGACATTAGGGCAATTGCTGCCTGGGGTGGAGCCATCTCAAAGAGGTGGTGATGTGGCCTTTGCTCAAGAAGCACCTCTATGCTGATGACACTCAACTCTATCTCTCTACTCCCTCTCTCTCTCCCTCTGTTCAAGCTCGTCTCATCAACTGTCTCTCTGACATCTCTACCTGGATGTCTCAACGTCAACTCAAACTCAACATGGCTAAAACTGAACTCCTTATCTTCCCCCCTCATCCTTCCTCTCCTTCCTCACTGTCAATAACTATTGATGGAGTCACCATCCTGCCTGTCCCCCAAGCCTGTAGCCTAAGCTTCATCTTTGACTCAGCCCTTTCTTTTAAACCCTACATTGACTCTTGCTAAATCCTGTCGCTTCTCCCTCCATAACATTGCTAAGATTCGCCCTTTTCTCTCTGTCTCGTCTGCCAAAACTCTTGTTCATGCTCTGGTCATCTCTCGCCTCGATTACTGTAACCTCCTTCTCACTGGCCTTCCCCGGTCTCACCTTTCTCCCCTCATCTCTGTCCAAAATTCTGCTGCCAGGGTCATCTACCTCGCCCGTCGCTTCGACCATGTGCAGCCCCTCCTCTCTTCGCTTCACTGGCTTCCCCTTCCTGAACGAATCCTGCACAAGCTCCTAGTCTTCACCTATAAAGCTCTTCACAACCTCGCTCCCCCCTACCTCTCTGCACTTATTGCCCTCCATACTCCAGCCCGTGCACTTCGCTCCTCCTCTGTCCCTTCTCTCACCCTTCCATGCCTTCCCTGCTCTCCTAAGCACCTTCGTCCCTTCTCATTTGCTGCCCCCCATGCCTGGAACTTCGCTCCTCCTCCATGTCCACATCCGCCTTGCCCCCTCCCTTCATACCTTCAAATCTCTCCTTAAAACTCACCTCTTTTGCTCTGCTCTGTCTGACTCTTTATCCTGCTGAGCCACTATTCCTATACCTATGATCTGTTTACCCTTATCCTTGCCACATGGACCTGCCTGCTGTCCGGCACCTGTCTCTTATACACATCTAGATGTGTATAAGAGACAGCTGTTCTCCTTCCTATGTCTCTCCCCCAGCTCCTGTCGCTCAGATTGTAAGCCCTAGGGGCAGGGACCGTGTCTATTTTATTACTTTGTAAAGTGCCATGTACACTGCTGGCGCTATATAAATGTTTGTTAATAATAATAATAATAATAAAGAAGCCATCTTTGGATGCTGACTCCCTTTCCAGCTATCGGCCAGTCTCTAACCTTCCCTTTTTAGGGAAGGTTATTGAGCAGGTGGTGGCCCGGCAGTTACAGGAGCATCTTGGCCAGGTCAGTTTTCTTGATGCTTCGCAATCTGGTTTTGGCACAGAGACTGCACTTGTGGCCTTGGTCGATGACCTGCACCATGAATTGGATCAGGGAAGATCCTCAGTTTTGATCTTACTGGATCTGTCAGTGGCGTTTGATACCATTAACCATGAAATATTGGTGGCAAGGCTGCGGGACTGGGCTGGGGTGAGCAGAATTGTTATTGAATGGTCCTGCTCATTCCTGGCAGGGAGAACTCAATGACTGGTTCTTGGGAAATGTACATTGTCTCCCAGGAATCTCACGTGTGGAGTCCCGCAGGGTTCTATTCTGTCCCCTCTCCTGTTCAACATGTATATGCAACCGTTGGACGAGCTGTCTGAGGTTGAATCCCGACAAGACGGAGGTGATGTTGGTGGGTAGGGATGATGGGGTGGTGGCTTCCATCATTGGTGGGGTCTGCCCCCCTCTGGCCGCTCAGGTCCATAGTCTGGGGGTGGTCCTTGACCCGTAGCTCTGCCTGGACTGCCAGGTGGAGGCTGTGGCAAGAGGAGCATTTCGCCAATTATATATGGTGCTATGGCTGCGGCCGTATGTCTCAGACTCGGATATGGCCACCATCATCCATGCTTTCATTACCTCTTGATTGGACTACTGCAACACGCTCTATGTGGGGCTACCCTTGACGAAGGTCCTGAGGATGCAGCTGGTGCAGAATGCGGCGGCCAGCCTTCTAATGACGACGGGTCACTGTGAGCACATTACACCGGTGCTCTGGACTCGGCTGCCTATTGTTTTCCAGGCCCAATTCAGGGTGTTGATTATGACTTATAAAGCCCTAAACATCTTGCGTCCTGTTTATCTGTGAGACCGCCTCAAGCCTCAGGTCATCTTGTGGCCCTTGCAGTCAGCCGGGGACACCCAACTCAAAGTCCCCCGGGTATGCCAGGTGGTGACGGCAGGAAGGGTGTTCTCAGTGGCCGCACCTCAGCTGTGGAATTCTCTCCTGTTGGAGGTCCGTCTGTCCCCTGACCACCCCTCTTTCTTCAGATGTTGTAAGACCTGGTTGCTCCACCGGGTCTTCGGGGAGAGGGGTGGGTAGGATGGGGAGGGGTTTTATCACCAGTTACTATTTTATGTGACAATTTTATATATTTTATATATTGTAGTTATGATGATTTTATTATGATGATTTTATTGTTGTGTTTTTATGCTGTACGCCGCTCCGAGCTGCTGAGTTGCAGGAGGGTGCAGGATAGAAATGTTTTGTAAATAAAATAAATAAAAATGAGACCCTAATAACTATATCTCTGAGGCCAACCTCTTTGTGGGGGTAAGATATTTCAAAGAGTGTTTGGCAGATTTGAAAAGACTGCATTCATTTAACCAGATAGAGAACAAGTATTGGCATGGCACAGGACATTTGCATGTATATTTTATATTTGCAATTGTATGCATTTAATCTCAACAATATAGAACTGGGTCCTGAATAGTATATGAAAAACCAGGTCATGTGATAGTAATATGATGTGACTGGGGGACAAAATGTTATGTTTGTAAAAGTACGCTTCATGTACTCTTATCTAATATGATTTGACTTATGCTGGTATACTTAATTTCAGGAGATCTTTCTGTTTCCAGTCAAATGGATAGATACAATGGATCGATCAGTCCCATCCCTCATAGATCCACATAACATAAAGACAGTCCCTGCTCCATGGAGCTTCCAATATAATCAAGACACAGGGGGCAATCCAACGGTCCACATACAGTGCTCGCAAGCGCCGTGCTCAGGCCAGAACGCACACACTCAGGTGCTCATGCGCACATGTGCCCACACATTCTGGCCTGAGCGCCATGCCTGCGGGCAGCGTACATTGGCCATTGGATTCCCCCACAAAGACGTAACTACAAATTATATGTCTTCCTACGAATAATGAACTAGAGGATGCAGGTATTCAGTTAGTTTATTTAGTTCAGTTAAAATGGTTGAAACCCACAATGCTATGATAAGGATAGGGCCTGGGTTCATGATTTAAAAGTGATCTCAAAAGAAGTGGGCCTTTAGGTGAGACTTGAATGTGGACAGGGAGGCATCCTGACGCACCACCACAGGAAGCTTGTTCCAAGCATATGGCGCAGCAAAGTGGAAAGCACAGAGACAGGAGTTGGTGATGGAGGAGAAGGGAACAGATGTTTTCTTCAACTTGCCCAATGAATGGAGGTCACAAGTAGGGTTGTAGGGGGAGATGAGAGAGGAGTACTGTGGAGCTGCAGAGTGAAGACACTTGTGAGTAGGAGAAGCTTGAACTGTATGCGGAAGTGGATGGGGAGCCAGTGTAGTGATTTGAGGAGAGGGGTCACATGGTCATACTGGTGTGCAAGGAAGGTGAGTCTCACAGCTGAATTTTGAATAGATTGTAGTGGAGATAAGTGGCTCAGTGGGAGACCTGTGAGAAGCAGGTTGCAGATGTGTAAGCAGGATGTGATGAGTTAATGGATTCCATTTTTAGTAGTGTATTCAGACAGGAAGGGACGGATTTTGGAAATATTAAAGAGAAGCCCATTGAATATACCTTGCCAGAACCAAAAATGGTGAAGGGGGATGGTGGGGCATAGCTCAAGTGATAAGAGCACATGCTTTGCATGTATAGGGTCCCAGGTTCAATCCACGGCATCTCCACTTCAGGATCCCTGTTAGCACGCCCAGGGGAGGTCCCTGGAGGAGTCTCAGGTAGCAGGCCAGGATGGCCTCTGCCAGAGACCCTGGAAGAGCCAGATTTGGACCCGAATTTGAATTTGAAACCCCTGCTGCCGTGACAATAGTGGGCTAAGATGGACCATTGGTCTGACTCAGTTAGGCAGTTTAGATTAGGTATTAACCAATATCTGTTTACAATCTGTCTGGTATCCATTTTGGTTATTCTGTTCTATTTTTTTCTGAGTTTTCAGCATTTTTTTAGTTCAGTTATTTCAGTTACATCATCTTGGCAATATTAACTTTATTGTGCGTGTGCAATTGCCAAAAATGATGTCGTTGAAATACGAAAATTACTAAACAACTGAAATAACCAACCAACCAAACAAAAAATAGAATACCCCCAAGGCTATACAATATCCTTTCTCATCATGGGTATGATTCAGGTACTCGAAGGGCTACTTGGAAATTTGAAGAATACCACTAAACAATAAACTCAGCTCTAACTTGCAGTCATTATTATTAGAACAACATTCTAAGGCAATGAATAGAGTTTTCTATAACACAAGGGGTGAAAACAGACATGCACATAACTCTGCTTTAACACCGCTTTAACGTTTCTTTTGCTTGTTGCAGGGCTGTATTGGAGCCCTATGCAACCCTGCAATATGCATAAGAAATGTTAAAGCGTTGTTAGGATGCATGTCTGTTTTCACCCAAGTATTTAAAATAACTGGATTAGTGACTTGTTGCTATTAAGTGTAAAATGCCAAAAGTGCCCTGACATCAAAATTATTTTGTTAATAGATATTCTAGAGAGATGTTGCATCAATGTAGGAAGAAAGCAGTGGAGAGAGTTGAAATTAATGGTTACTAGGGTTTGGACACTGGGGAGAATACCGGGTACCGGATGTACTGGTATCGGACCTCCCAGGATTTACCGGTATCGGCATACCGGACTTTTAACATTGGCCGCGGTACCAGATTGTTTACATTGCGGCTATTGACTACAATGGCCGCAATGTAAAAAATCAGGTACCGCGGCCAATGTTAAAAATCCGGTATGCCGGTACAGGTAAATATCGGATTTATCAGATTAAGCCAATACACCCAAATACCGGCAATATCGGATCTCGGGAGAACCGATATTCCCACCCCTAATTACTGCAGTATCTTATAATATACACCTACGCCAACTTTGAAAATAATAAAAAAGGGGGAAATATCTTTGTGCAGCTATAAATAAACAGCCCATTATTAGTAAAAGGTTAAATAGGACAACTGCTTATCTCTCTAACTTAGCTCCTGTAAATGATGCCCTTCCTCCTTTTCTCAATGCTGCCTTGTGTTCCCTTTGCTAAATAATAGTAAGTGATGACACTAAGAAGGCTGAGGTTGATCACTTGATCAATGCTTAATTTGCTGCAGTCTTCCCAAACAAACGTAAATTGTGATCAGGTAACAAATGCATTTAATTATTAAGGATAAGTGGAAAGCTAGTCAGAATAGGGAAGGAAAAGGCTAAATAATATTTGGATGCTTAATCCAACTGGACCTGGTGAAATTTACCTTACAGCATTAAACGAAGTAGTTGCTTGCTATACTCTTAGAGCTGTTGAAAACTTGAAATTCATCTTTGAGAACTCATGGTAGTCTAGTAAGGATGTGGGTGGAAGAACAGGGAAGTCTTTTATAAGTCTTGATAAGAGTAAGATTGGCCCAGTGGTTAAGGGGATAGGACTTCGTGGATTCGGTTCCTGATTCTGAAGGCAAGTTACTTAGGGTGCTTACACACGAGACAAGGGGGAGACAGGGGAGGACTGCCACGATCATAAATCACATCAGGTGGATTGCACAAAGTTCTGCTCATGTGCATTGACATGAAAATCCAGCCCTGTCGACAATTACTGAGATCATGGCAGAAATAATGGGCTAATAACGTGAAAAAGGCAATACACATGAGCGGACCTTCATGTGATCCTCCTGACGTAATTTATGATCACGACATTTCCCCCACTTCCTGTCTCGTATGCAAGCAATCCATTGGGTGAAAACAGACATGACGTTAACCACCCTTTAACCACCCTTGGTGGTCATTTAGGCATGTTGCAGGGCTGCAAAAGGCACCAATGCAGCCCTGCAACATGCATAAATAATAACCACCAAGGGTGATTAAAGGGTGGTTAGCGTCATGTCTGTTTTCACCCTTAATCTCCTTTTGCCACAGTTTCTCATCTGTAGAACAGCACTTCTGCACCACAAAGGTAGGTTACAGTTTTGACAAAAAAACCTTCCAAAGCAAAATATTTTTATAAAATATTGAAATGTTAAAAATGTTTGATGTCAAATTTGTTCTACATTGTGAATTTTTTTGATATTTTAACATAAATTGGAAACAGATTATTTTTCTTTAGAATTTATACTAGTGACAACAAGACATTCATAGATTGAAGTGATGGGTCGTATAAGGACTGTAGATGGATGGCCTTGTATTGGCCCTCTGTACTAGAACAGGACTGTCCATTGAGTACATTTTTATCAACTGAATTCTGTAGCTTTTAGCAGATTGATTGACTTTTATACAATCATTTACTGGTAGGTCTGTTGCTAAATTTTATTGTTTAAATTACATTTTGTAATTTTTGATTTTTAAAATGTTAATTTTTGATATTTTCCATTTTAATATATTTGTTTTTAAAATAATTTTTGCACTCTTTACTTTAATCTCCGATGACTGCATTAATGAACTAATCTGAATGATGAATCAGTTAATGATTTTCCCTTATATTGGAGTGAATTTTGCAGTGTCTTCCAGGGGTAATCCCTATGAGCCAGAAACTATTGCTCTGTCTCTCCACACCCATCTAAAATATATGCTGCTGGTGGATGGTAGATCAACTAGCAACAATCCTCTTGTGGGAGAGACTTGTCTCTAATCATGACTGTTCAATGCTAGGCACACTGCTGGTGCTACCTAAATAATAAATTATAGCAACAACACGTGTGCCGTAGTATGCCCCAAGTCTTCCTATGGAATCCTGACCTGGATAGAAGATTCCATGTCACAGCAGCTGTACTGACTTTATTTCTGCTCTCAGGCATTGCACAGGCCTGGATAACAGTTGGTCTTGTCAGTTTTTTAGACTGGTATCAGCAGAAGACTGTCAGGTCAACTTAGTTATCTTTCTGTATACTTTCAAAGAGGCTGCAGAGCAAAAATGTTTTAACATGGGTCGATTACAAGAAAGACTAGAACAGATAATTCCAGTATTCTGCAGGTCAACAATTGCTTACTCATGTGTCACATTTACATGGCATCATATCAAAGGGAAACAAGGTGACTAGGTGCAGCCACACAAGCTGTGTAGGGCCTGATCTCCACACATTCCCGTGGGGGGCAAGGGCTGCCACCGCACTGTGGGGCCAGCATGAGGAGCTGGGCAGATGGTCTCCTCACCTGTCGTGCAGCTGGGTGGCCAGATTGCTGTCAGAGCTCCCGCCATGGCTGGGGCAGGCCAAGGCACCGGCCCCACCAACTGCCCCTGCGTCCCTCTCCCAGCTCGACCAAAATCCCTTTCTTAGCTGTGACATGGCAGTGCGCAACAGGGGACAGCACCCAGTGCTCAAAGCCCTGCTTTGGAGCTTGCCGTGTGGTGGGACACATGGGCTGCCACACCTTGGGCAACCTTACCCAGTTTGGGGTAAAGCTACTATGCAGTGTGACCTCAGCCTTTTCTGAAGACATACCATGTAATAGCTAGCTCCTCGCCCTGCCTCACAGTGGGGAAGAACACCTGGCAGCAGCCATCCTCACAATGCACTGCATCACATGGTCCAGCTGCCCAGGGTGGGTTAAGGCTGCCCAAGGCTTGGTAGGCTTCCCTAGGCTTCCTGTGTAGCTGCATCCAGCATGTGAGTACATCAGGGCTGGAGGGAGGGGGAAGGAGAAGGGCTTATATGCCTCCATTTTCGGGTAGCCTTCAACCCCTTCTTCTAACACTGAGGCTCCACAGGCGCCACCCCAAACTCCTCCTCACCCAGCCGCCTCACTCTGAGTCTATGCCTCCGTTCGATGTGGTTTATTAGCCCCGACGTGGTCCCCTCCCTCTGGTGCCAGACTATTTTTTGGCAGATCTAAAAGGAGGAGAAAAAGATAGGAACATAAGATGTGCTATACTGTGTCAGACCAATGGTCTGTCAAGCCCTGCCTACATTCTGTCTCCACAAGTAGGTGGACTGGGGTGGCCATCCAATCTCTCTCTGCAGGGGACTTCCATTCCTAAGAGGTCATAGGACAATTCATTCCCTGTTGTTCCAGTGCCCGTGCCTTACCTTGCATGTGGCAGTTCCGTCGCCCTTGTGGTAGAACCTCCAGACATCTGACATGTGGCGCTGGATGTCTGGGGGTGTGGCTGGTTGTGGCAGCAATCTCTGCCTACGCGGCTAGGGGTGGTCCTCCTCCTTGGCATGGTCCTGGCAGCAATGCTGGGGCTGGCATCCGATTGCTCTCTGAAATGGGAACACATTAAGAACACCAAAGTAATATCATTCATTTATGATGATGCTTCTACTCCTCCCTCCTTGGGGTGCTAGGGCTGGCAACGAGAAAGCAGCAAAGCATGTGCAAATCCTGCCTTCCCAGGGGTGCTAGGGGATGCTAGATATTGCAACTAGAAAGCCCCTGGCTGGCACGTGCAAAATGCGCTCCCTGGGGTACTGTTTGGAATGGCAATGGAGAGACCCTGGCTGGCTGGCATGTGCAAATCCTGCCCTCCTTGGGGTGCTTGGGATTGCAACTAGGAAGGCTCTGGCTGGCATGTGCAAATCCTGCCCTACTTGGGGTGCTAGGGATGGCGACGGGAGATGTGACCCTGGATGGAGGAAAGACCCTGCCCTTATTTGGGGGTGCGTAGGTAATGGGATGGCAACTGGAGAGTGGAGACCCTTGTTAGCCTGGCACATGTTTGGGTGGGGGTGCTGCTCGTGCCAGAGCCCCCCACACTACAGTACCCTCTCTCTCTCTGGCAGACATCCGCTGCCACCCGCTGATGCCCACTGTTTGTGCCTGACTGATGCCCACCACCCATGCACCCAACCACACGCCAGTGAGCTCCTCTAACGGATAGAGCCTTTCCTATCCTCAAAGTAAAAAAAAAGTTTGCAAACCTAGCAGCACTTCCAGAGCCCGCTGCTTCCTCCTCATCTGAGGAGTAAGTCACCAGTGCCACGGGAGGTGTAATAGTAGGAGCAGTGGCCTCAACCGCCGCCTCCTCCTCCTCCTGTTAAGCACTCCAGCCCCCAAACTCTATGTGGCCCTCAGAGCTCATACTAATATCCAATGTGGCCCCTTGGACAGAAAAGGTTCCCCACTCCTGGTCTATCGCTATTCAAGGCAACACTCCAACAGAAGATCCTACTGTATGTCACAGACATTCAGGGTTTGTGAAAGAGGAAAGCAGAGATGCATTGATGTATCTTTATTTATTATTTCGACAGGTAAACAGTGACTTACTAAAGGCTTTTGAGAGACTGAATTTGGGAACTCCTGTGGGAATAAATGTTTCCTGTGTTTCCTGCTTTTGCACATGCTCAAGAGGAGGTGATCAACTGGATTGCTGCAAGAAGAAACAACTAAAGACAGAAGAATAAAAATCTTTGCCTGAAACATCCTTTGTTGTCAATTCTGTGTTTAACTGGTAATGTTAAAAACATATCTGCACATGAGGTCCTGTTAGATTACACAGTGGGAGAGGCTGGAAGTTTTGGAGGGATGAAGCCTTTTTTTCAGGCTGCTAAAAAGTACAGTAAAACTTTGGGTGATTTCAGATGTTATGCAATCACGGTCAACCACGGACAATCCCCTGTGGTGGCGGATGGTCGCGTAACGTGTTTTTGCTCACCACCAGATGTTCACCATGGTGAACCACCAGCGGTGAGCAAAATAACCACGCTTTCGAGGATGTTCCGAGCACCATCCCCGAAAGCGTGGTTAACTGAATCACGGCCTGGAATCAGCGGACAGTAATGTCTGTTACCACTGCTGATTCTGGACTGTGGCCCAGACCCCTGGTTGGAATCGGGTGCAGCAGCTGAATTGGCCGCTCCACCCACCCATCTCCAGGAGGGTGGGTGGCTGGGGGAGCATGGGGTGGTGGGGCTGTGCAGCCGCACGTTGCACCATGCAGCCCCCCCCCCCAGATTCCCCTCCGGAATTAGCCAGCATGTCTGTTGGACATGACGTTTTGAGTCCGGCGGGGAATCAAAAGGTGATTCCGTGACAGGGCCAATAGGCACCCTGTCACATCTGAAATCACCCACAGTCAACCACAGTCAACCACAGTCAATCCCCCAGCACGGCCAATGATCCCTGAATGTCTGTTTGGTGGCATCCAGATGTTCACCACAGTCAATCACCAATAGGGGCCAAGACCAACCACAGTTCTGGAGCCTGGGATGGGAGCAGATCCAGAACCGTGGTCAATGCATTCCCCACCAGGAAATGGACAAAAGTAATGTCTGAATGGCAACTGCCAGGCATGATTATGGACAATGATCCCACGCTGTGACGAAAGCACGTAGCGTCACTGCTGGGCAACGGACAGCAAACAGAACAAGGAGGGATATTTAAAGGGCATACTTCACCACGGGATTGAGGTGGCGAGACAGGAAGAGAGAGTGGAGAGACAGGACAACGATGGAGGACAAGGAGCAGCAGCAGGACCCAGAGCAACCCACCCCACAGGGGGAAACTGAATAGGGGATGTAGCCCCCCTGCAAATGGGTAGGGAGACCACCACAGGATGGCTGGGGGGGGACGAGGGTGCAAGGGTAGCAGACAGCCATGGAGGGAGGGAGGCGGGGCCAGGAATGGCACAACCACAGCTCACAACCCCCCATGTCCACCCAACAGACCAGGAATTGGGCCTGAGCCCTGGAACCCCCACAGGACACCAGCAGGGAGGAGACAGAGGAGGAAGTGCTGGCACTGGAGATGGAGGGGCGAGCACAGAGATGGAGGTACCAGAGAGGGGGACAGTGGGGAGTCCAGGAGACCCAGAACTTCATCAAGATCTGGCGGTCCCTGAAAAACCAGCTCGAGCTTGTGGTCAACAAGCGCAATGAGCACGTGTTCAACCAGATAGTGAAGGAAATGGGGGAGGCCAGATATCAGAGGTTGGCAGCACAGCACCAGGCCAAGGAACTCAAGTGGAGGTATAAGCACATAAAGGACAATAACCAGAGGTCCGGTCATGCAGCATGGATTGTGTCCTATTATGATGCCCTCGACTGGATCCGTCACATGAAGGGATCCATTGTGTCCCCTCAGCTGGTAGGGAGTGCCGTGGCACAGGGACAGACATGGGAGGATGTCCCACCTTCCATGGCAGCACCGGGTGCACCCAGAGACACCACCGGACACGCACCCCAAGAAGAATGGCCCAGGACCTCAGGGAGCAGCAGGCCCCCATCATGGACAAGCACAGGGAGCCCATGACTGCACTTGGGGTTGGGCTCCAACGATGACACTCTGGTCACCCTTAGCCAGTGAACGCGAGGGGAGCACTCCGAGCAGAGCCACATCGAGCAGCTGGCCATGGAGAACTCAGAGACGGACATAGAAGGTAGACACAGGGTGTGGAAGGCACAGGGGCCAGCACAGACCCAGCGGGGGAGTGCAGGGTGTGTGTGTGTACAACAGGTAGGGAAAGATACTAACCAACCCCGCCCCCCCATACTGCAGGCGCGACCGAGGGAAAGGAGGAGGCAACGGAGGGGGAACGGGCACCAGGAGTGGTGGAACATGTGGAGAAAGGTAAGTGGAAGGGACATGGCCCACCGGAGGCCAGGAGGGGGATGGGGGGCAGGTGGGACATGAGGGTAGGGACAGGGGAACCCCAATGTCACACCCCCATGGCAGTTCCCACACAGGACAGCTACCACTGCCTCAGGAGGCTGAGGTGGAGGGGGGGCTGCACCAGCAGCATCAGCGGGTGGAGCGAGGTGAGCGGGTGGGGGAGGACCCGACCACCCAAGGGAAAAGGGGATGGATGGGCAGGCATCCCAGCCCATGCCCCAGCTCCATTCTGGGGGGGCACACATGCAGCTAATGGGTGTCCGACCGAGTTAACTGAACCCGTATCCCACAGATCCACTGCCCCGGCAGCCAGCCCAGCCACGAGAGGGACCAGTGCAGCCGGCCCAGAGGATGTGGGAGCACAGCGTATGTGTGCGCCACCAGTGGGAGGACCTGGCATAGGAGATCATGCAGACCAGCACAGAGCAGGTGCAGCCGATAATGCCTCCATTGACAGGATGGAGGTGGCCACCAGAAGGCCCATAGAGCAGGTGGAGGGATGGGACAGGCACCTCCTAGCTGAGATGCAGACGGAGAGGCGACTGCAGAGACAGGTCCACACGTGGCAGATGGAGTCGATAGAGTGGCTGATTGAGACCATCAACCGCCGGGCTGCAGAGCACTCCTGGAAGCTAGACCAGTCCCTTGAGATTGGCACCTCATTGCTGCTACATGCGGGCACGATGAGTGTCTACATCATGGCAGCAGCACCCACGGGTCCCATACCAGCTGTAGCCCCACACCCACCACCAATCCCACTGCTGGTGCCCATCTCACAGCAGCAGCAGCAGCAGCAGTGGCCCCGACCACAGGGCCCATGCATCTGCCTCCCCATCCCACTGAGATGGCAACAGCCACCCTGGCAGGTGCAGCAGCAGCATGCAGTCCCGGGCCCAGTCCAGCCCCCAGCAGCGGCCACAGAGGAGAGCCAGGAGCCATTGNGGCCACAGAGGAGAGCCTGGAGCCATTGCAGAGCCAGGAGGCACTGAAGAGGGACAGCAGTGTGGACGAGGGCAGCTCACAGACAATGGAGCAGCCCGCATGATGATGGAGAGGTTGCCCCAGGAAGCAGGAGGGGCCAGGGGTACGGGGAGTGGTAAATTGGGCACGGGGCACTGTAACAACAATAAGCACACCTTTATTCATTGTAGCCATCATGTCTGTGGGTCATTGCTACACACGCATGGGACCCTGTGCTCAGCAGGTGAGGCTAGGGCACTCCCAGGCATGGGCATGCCAGGGGTCCTGCCCCACGGAACCCGGGAGCCTCAGAACTGGGGCAACTGTGTTATGTGCCACGTAAGTGCTGCTCGGATTTTCTTAGCATAACGGTACTCCCTGGGGTTTGCCATGTTCACGTATAATGGAATGGGACAGCTGGCTGCTGTGGCCTGGAATACCCCAGGGTTGCTCCATTGGTCTCACAGATGTTGTGCAATATATGCAGCAGGCACTGATTACTAGGGCAGAGGTCTCCACTGAGTAGTTCAGGCACCCAGCTAGGCACCTCCATGGCTGTTTGAGGGCACTGAAGGTCTGCTCGATCACAGTTGTCACGGTGCACAGCCGGGTGTTGTACAGGGCCTCCATCTGGTTCTGGGCCACCAGATGGGCCTTAATGAGCCAGCGGAGCAGCAGATAGGCTGGGTCTCCGATGATGCGGGGGGAAATCAACACCCCCTTGATCTGGGTCATCCGAGTGTTGGCATAGTCCCCCCGATATATCCGTATGAAGAGGGGGGAGATTATGAGGATTGAGGCATCATGGTTGTGCCCTGAGTGGCCCGTGAGGATGTCCATGATTGTTTATGCTGCTATCTGTGTACCGCTGTTGGTGGCTAAGCAACAGAAGTAGACAGAATGTCTGGTTTTAACAAATATGTTGTTCTGTGTCCGGCTGATGATGACCTATCACCAGGAGGAAGCAGTGCAATTTGTTGTTCTGTGTCCAGCTGATGAGGGCCAATCACCAGGAGGAAGCAGTGCAACGTGTGGCAAAACACCGTTTTTAAGACCTCAGTCTTTCCTACTGTGCAATGGGCTCAAGACCTTTACACACGCAATTCTCCACCATTATAATGAATTGGAAAGGGGGTATGTTCAACTGCTTCTCTCTACTTTGCAACTGCAACTATTCCCAACCAGCCACCTTTATCCCGGGGAGATTTTAGCCGCAACCAGTTATCTCTGTTCCGGGGGAAGGCTACTGCAATAATAGTTAAAAGAAAGAGAAAAGCAACTATTCCCAACCAGCCACCTTTATCCCGGGGAGATTTCAGCCGCAACCAGTTATCTCTGTTCTGGGGGAAAGGCTGCTGCAATAATAGTTAAAAGAAAGAAAGAAAGAGAGAGAGAGAGAGAGAGAGAGAGCAGGTCCCTTTCAATTCTTCGGGATCTAGTGGAAATACTTCAGTTGGGGGGGGGGAAATTGCTCTTTTTTCTGTTTCAGTAATGAGTCTTTTATTCAATCAAACAGGCATTTATTCAATAATATCAGAACAATTTAGCATACCAATACCCAAGAGACACTTGCATTCACATTTGCACCCATCTACCCTTGTTAACCCAAAAATACATACAAAAGCACATATTCTTACGTGATCAGGGCCGATGGCCTGGTTCAGGAGGAAAGCAGTCAGGGGGCCCAAGAAGCCATTGTAGAACTCCCTAGAAAGAGAGAGGTTCCAAAGTGGGCGGATCACCAAGCTCGTTGACTCCCCTGAGGGATGGCAATCGAGGACCGTGAAGGCAAGGAACTAATCCAGAGCCAAGCCTTATATGCTGTGGCTGTCTTATGATTATTCAGAGTGCGGGGTTGTCAGTACTAGGCTTGTGGAGCACTCTCATTGGCTGCCCCAAATCTGAGGTGCTTAGTCATGATGTGAGGTTTGTTCTGACCA
>QEPC01002427.1:39014-55135 GCA_003113815.1 Sphenodon punctatus | reverse complement strand
CACCCCCGTGTGGGACTGGTGCTGAACAGCATACCCGGATGGAATGAGGTCCGCTCAAGCTGGTCCTGCCCCCTCGTCCAGCCAGGTTTCTGTGATACATGCAAGGTCCACTGCCCCATCCAGGATCAAATCCCCGATCACTGGGGCCTTATTCATTATGGACCTTGCAGTCAACAGCAGCAGCCCTTTACAGGCAGACCTTAGACCCTGATCCTATCTCACTCTCATGCTGATGATATGATCTTGTTCTTATCAGAACTAACTAAATCAGTACCCCCTTTAATAAATTTAATAGAGGAATTTGGGAAAATCTCAGAATACAAAATAAATTATGAAAAATCTAACACTCTCATAGTGGGAGCTGAAGGAGATCAAATAAATCAAATTAAAAAAACAATACCATTCTCAGAAATGGAAATGCACGTTAAGTACTTAGGGGTACAAATCACTAAACAAACAATGGATCTACAAGGAAAATTTCATACCATTGATTAAACAGATTAGGGAAGAAATACAGAATTGGAGTAAACTAGCAATGTCATGGTTGGGGAAAATGAACATCTTTATAATGATAACATTGCCCAAGATACTATACAAATTTATGGCACTCCCTATTGCCATACCAGGAAATTTTTTTCAACAATGCAATAAAATAATGCTAGAATTCATTTGGAGTAATAAAAAACCCCGAATTCAAAAGAAATCCCTACATGGGCCAAAGGAGATGTGAGGACTCAACTTACCAGATATACAACTCTGTTATAGGGCAGCAGTGTTGAATGCTCTGCCCAACTGGTACAACAGTGAGAAAGCCCCCTCCTGGACTCACCTGGAAGCACAAATACTACAAATAGAAAACTTTAAAAATTTCCTGACTGATAAAAGGAAAATCAATCGGCAAATGTGGAATAAGCACGCCTTCGCAGGGGTTGCAATGAAAGAATGGGAAATAGTGCTTAAAAAATAAAGGGGAAAAGGGAAATCTCACCTTATACAGATATCCATAGATACCAACCAGAGACAGTAGTATGGGTTACTGCAGAACCTGCAGAAAAAACCTGCAGAAAAAACTAGAAGAGAAAGGTATTAAGAGAGCAGGCCACCTCTTTTCAGAGGGTAAATTCATAACAATACAGCAATGTGAGGAAATAGTGCAGGGAAAAGTGGATGTTTTTTCAATACTTTCAATTAAAGAGTCTTTTTGCAGATAAAGAAAATAAACATTTTAGCAGAGACCTCCACGACATCAAAAAAACTGTATTTGAATACACAACGAACAGAGGTAGACTCTCTAGAATATATCAGGGATTAAAGGAAAATATGGTTTAAAGATCTTAACAAAACTATAGATGAAAAACAAAAGACAGAAATTTGGAATCACATGCACGCATGTGCATCATCCCTAGCAGTTCAGGGAAATTCAAATAAAGCTGGTAATGACCTCACCCCAGTTAAGATAGAAAAGATTAGTGGTGATAAAGGGGGTCTCTGCTGGAGGGATTCAGGGAATGTTGAGATAGAGCTACTTATATCCACTGCTGGTGGAATTGTGCAGTGATACAACCTCTGTGGAGAGTAGTATGAAACTTAATGAATAAAATAACAAATGTGACTATATCATTCACACCAGACATTGGGCTTGTGGGATTATACCCAGACTGAAAGGATACAAAGATACGCCAGTTCCTGTAAGAAAATGTGCGTGGCAACTATCAACCTAATAGCTAGAAAGTGGAAAGCAGAACAGGGACCCACCATCACAGAGTGGATGAATTTAATGTGGTATTTATTCACAATGGAGAAAATGGTTGCAAGTATCAATGGCAAGAGAGAGGACTTCGTAACAACGTGGCTTCCTTGTGTAGGTATTATGCAGAAGGAGGGAGTCAAGGAAGATGAGATGTCATTTTTGTTTGACTTTTATATATAAATTGAAATCAACACCTTGTACGTTAAACGCACCAGTCAAAGGTTCAAGGTTTAAAGTTAAGTTAAAAGGTTATTTTGAGTTAAGAGGGAAAACCCACAACAGAGGGGCTAGATACAAGAAAACATGGGGGGGGGAGGGAAAGGGGGGAAATGAATACTTACCTGTCTGGAAATAGAAGTACTGTACCAAACAAGTATATGCTGGTTATATGTAATATGGATGTTTGAAGTTGAAATAAATAAATAAATATATAAATACAACATATAAATACAACATAAACATAAACATATAAATACAATCTACAGTTGGTGCAGGGGTCATCAATACCCCCAATGCAGAATTAATAGATATTTTTCAAACACAAAGCTGCTAATGGTTGTGATTAAAAAAAAGTGTCAAGAGTTCACTCTGACAAGGTGCTAACTGCTGTGTAAAGATAAGGAACAATACACGTTGGCAAGTTGACCTTTCACATGGGGTCATTGTAACCCCCCCAAAGATGTATATGGTGATTTTTTCCTAAACACACCATAGATGACCATTGTGAAGTCAAACAAAATGCTACATTGTGCCCTTATCTCTATTTGAGAAGGCTAATTTGGGGGGCAGGTGCTGGATTAAGCCTTTTAAAAAAATAATACACAACAATTAAAAAAAATATATGTGCATGGGATGGAAATGACCCCAAATGCAGAGGGTGTATAGTAGGGGTGGGAAGTTCGGTACATCCAGTATCCGATACTGTCAGTATTTTGCTGTACCAGCAGTATCGGATTACTCCGGTATTTGGGGGTACCGGTACTGGTTCCCCGTGCTGGATTTTTTTACACTGTGGCCACTGAAATGAATGGTCGCAATGTAAAAAAAGAAACAAAAAACCCCAACCACTTTCTCTCCCCAGTCCAGGCTGCGTGGGTGGAAGGGGGGACACCCCCCACCCACCCTGCCCAGCCTGGATTTTTTTTTTTAAAAAAATTTCCCCTGAAGTCCCTGCTAGTGCGGGCTCCGGGCTGCCGCCGGCAACCCAGAGCCCGCACCAGCAGGTAGGTAGTGGTACTAGGATGATCCCTGGGGTGGGGTGGTTTAACACACACCCCAGCCCAGGGATCACCCTACCCCCCCCACCCAGGGATGGCCTACCTTTGGCGCTCCGGGCGGCGGCGGAGGTGGAGGCGGTGGCAACAGCACGGCGGTTCGGTGGCTTCAGCGCTGGCTGGTGGCTTCAGCGCTTACTAGGCCTTCTGGGGAACTTCTGGGTTTCCCTGGAAGGCCTAGAAAGTGCTGAAGTCACCAGCCAGTGCTGAAGCCGGCGGACAGCTGAGCTGCCACCACCGCCTCTGTCACCGCTGCCCAGAGTGCCAAAGGTAGGCCATCCCTGGGTGGGGGGGGTAGGGTGATCCCTGGGCTGGGGTGTGTGTTAAATCACCCCCCACCCCAGGGATCACCCTAGTACCTGGATGGTGCGGGCTCCGGGTCGCTGGCTGCGACCCGGAGCCCACACTAGTATCAGGGACTTAGGGTAAAAAAAAAAAAAAATTAATCCAGGCTGGGCAGGGTGGGTGGGTGGGGTGCCCTGCCTTCCACCCGCACAGTCTGGGAGGGGGAGGGAGGATGTATTGGTTTTCCCCCCCATTGATTTCAATGGGGACAGTTCCCCATTGAAATCAATGGAATAAATCCGGTACCGGTATACCAGTTTTTATCCGGTAAACCAGGTTTTTGTAAACCGGTAACTGGTAAAACCAGTAACCATTTTTTTGCCAGATGTCCCACCCCTAGTGTATAGTGCTTTCATTTTCCCATTGACTTCCATTGGGGGTAGAAAGTACCCCTGATGATGAAATGATTCATACCCCAATTTTTAAAAAAATGGGGAGGGGGGAGAACATGAAACAAGTCAAGACAGTTGACCTTACAGTTCTTGAGGAATACATTGGGGGAGGAGTGGTTTAGGCTTACCAAAAAAGTTTTATGATTTGTTTTAGCTGCCTGTGGGGTTATAAAGATGCACGATGAAGGAGGAGGATTAAAAGAAGGTGTAGTGGAAGTTCCAAGCATGAAACACGTCTGAGGCTGCAGCAGGAGTGCGGTATATATGAGTGCTGAACCTTTTAAAAAGAAAACTGCACCTTCTTCAGTGTGCGTTCAGTATAGGGGGACGGTGAGTTAAAGTTCCCTAGACCACAGCTAGACTAGGTGTCTCTTTACAGTTCTTATTTATTTTAAACTTTTAATATAAGAGAACCAAGGTAAGAGCAGAGTTATCTTTCATTTTTTGACCTGTCCAGATGACTACTGTAAGCTGAACTGACATCCTTTAGCCCTCATGTCTGCACAACATGCCTTAAAGTAAAGTTGGGCAGCTTATTGTTTAACATAACTAGGCTTCACAGCATCCAAACTAGCAGGGCAGATGTTGGAAACTGCTTAATGTCAAATGCTGACCATGGAACTTCCTTCACTCGAATGAAGAAAGGTCACAAACAGTACTCCTTGCATTCTAGGGTTCCTGCAATTACAAAGTATGGATCACAGAAGTTGTGGGTGGGTGGGATTTTGTATGTAGGTAGATAGATTAAAAACTCTCTGGGTCCTAAACAAGAGAAATTAAAACCTCTCCTTTCCAAATGCATCTTCATCAACCCCAAAGGAGAGAGGAAAAAATAATAGGGGATTCATGGACAATCTCAGGCATGAGAGAGGGGATGGGCACCACTGCTCACCACTTCTGCCAAGGCTTCAGTCCCCCTCACACCCCTGGCAGTACAGTACCTTGCTCCTGCTTTTGCTGGTGGTTTGTCTCCAGAGCTGGCGCTTGCACATGGTATGGTCCCTGCGCTGATTTCCCCAGGCAACCTCCACCCTCTCCTCCTTACCCTTACACCCCATTTGGCCCACCCCTACCCTCCCTTCTTTTCCCTTGATGTTAGCTTAAAATTACATTGACTTTGAAAAAACAAACTGCTGCATATTCACCAAATCTGCTTGCTATCATATGCATCCCCCCTGAAAAAACAGTTTTGTTTCTTTTTAAATGTTTGCGTGCAGGTTTGTGCAGGGTGTAAACATTCTGGTCTGGAAGTCATGAAACAATTTCTTTCTTATTCAAAGAGTTACTGTGTTTCCTTCCCTTTTCCAACAATGAAAAACCTTAACCTCAAAACAAACCTGAGATCTAGGATGTGGTAGGATAGATAGATAGATAGATAGATAGATAGATAGATAGATATTTTTAAAATATCTATAGTGAGCAAAGGAAGGATGATTCTGAATCATGACCTTAAAATCTGTTCATAGTTAAATTATGTTTTAACATCTAACAAGATCAAAATAAATTGATAATGTTGTTTACTAGGTGTTTATCGGTCTCTCTAATTAAGTGCCTATTGTAACCCACAAACAGCCCACAAACCGCCATTCCATTGGCCTAGATCTCCACAATGGAAGGGCCCAGGATGATGAAACATGTGCTGATTGGTTCACTGTGGTGGGATGAGTCATTTGAGGTATCACATAAACCCCTTCTGCCTACCTCCACCTATCCATGAACTGCTGCCCCGTTGACCCCCTTATCTACAGAACGGAAGGGGCTAGAGCGCTCAAACCAATCCTGATTGGTCCAGCTCACTCTCCTGAGATGTTTGAGACCTCACATGACACCAGTCAAAGGACCTTGCCAGGTCAGAGGGGGGTGGGACCATTGCAAGTTATCCCGAACTTTCACGAAGGACGTTCGGTACCACCCATCCTGACCTGGAAGCTGTGTTGAACTTCAGCATAAGGACATTTTGGGGTCATGGGGTGGGTGGGACCTTCTGTCCCACTGACCCTGACCTGTTTACCAGGGGGTGGGGCATCTGTCACATTATGAAAAAGGGGCGGGCTTAGTTTGATTATGTTTTTGTCCCTAAACTGCTGTTGGTATGTATAGAAAGTACTATGGATATGTGGAGAATCCTGCCACATTCTGAAAACACTGAGTCACTATCTTGCAGTACTATTTCCTGAAATACTTCTCGTGAAGAGCAGTATTTTAAAGGACCCACATAGCAATACACCTCATCAGTTTTTCTGGTGCTTTTCTAGCTTTTTAAAAATGACTCTTCTGAGGATTTTATTTTTTGCAAGGATGTCAAAAGTGCGGTGACATTTTGGATGGTGGAAACAATATGAAATATAAGATTCTCATTTTATCCACTGCTCTTCCAACTGCCTTCATGTTCGGGTCTTTTTGAGTTATTTTTAACTGACTTGGCTCACTTCTGCAGAAAACATCACAAAAACATATTCCAAGATTTGCTCAAAGTGCATAAAAGCTGTAAGGCAATGAGAAGAAATGGTAATGAGCAACAACAGATGTTTCTTCTTTGGAACAATTATGGAAAAGTAATTACATATAGAAACAGAAACTCAAAGATAGCAAGAATTTTTTCAGCAATTCTTCAGGAAAACAACAAATGAAAATACCTGCTTCAAGAAGGGGAATGAAGAAAAAGACCAAAGTTCCAATCTGTCCTAAGTACTAGATTCAAAATGAAAATATGATTGGAGAAGAGAATATATTTTAAATTGTAAGAGTTGTTGTCCATGACACGCTGTTTGTGCTAGTTCTGTGTTGACTGATGGTATATGCTCTGCTTTGTTGGGAAAATACCCATCCAAAAAGAGAGAGACATAAAAGCAAAAATTAAAATACATTGTTGTGTAGTATTTTTGAGCACTCTGCTACTGAAAAAATCTTATCTTTTATTTCTTTTCTTTTTAGCCTAATTTCCTATGGAAAGAAGGTTTATGTAATTGCCTTGGGAGCAATCTTCAATCACTCAGTAATAAAATAAATAATAATAATAATAATAATAAATCTTTATTTTTATATAGTGCCCCCTGCCATTATTATTCTTAGCAAGCATTTATATAGTGCCAGCAATGTACCTGGCACTTTACAAAGTAATGAAATAGACACGGTCCCTGCCCTAGGACTTACAATCTGAAAGATGGGGGAGGGGAGATGAAGGAAGACACTCAGAGCGCTTTACATACAACAATTTTAACACATCTTTTAATTCTCACAATAACCCTCTGAGGTAGGTTAATCTGAGAGAATATTGTGACTGGCCCACGGTCACCTAGTGAGTTTCTGGCTAAGACGAGACTTGAACCGGAGCCTTCCCCTATTTCTCAGTCCAAGTACTGCACACTTAGCCATTACACCACACTGGCCCATCACACACAATAGTAGGCATGTGAGTGCAGATTTTCCTTTCTTGTCCACAGGGAGAGCAGTTCGTAAAAAGATCCCTTCCCAGGTAAACACCTCATCAGACTTGCATTGCCTAAGGAATAGTGGCCTTGCACAGGCCTTTTGCAGGCAGGGAAGGGGTGTTTGCTTCAAAACAAGTTTTGCGAGCAGACTTGGCCATCATTCAGGGAATCTGAACATTTTACACCTTGTCAGAGCAGATCAGTACAAGCCTGATGAGCCTCCCCTCTGGTATGGGATCTTTTTACAAGCCCCTATTGGTTTCTCTCTGCGCACATCAAAGGCAGCTCTGTGTTCACTTGCCTGCCATCAGACAAGTGGAAATGAGGATTGCACTATAGGGGAGTGTGTATATATGTATACATGTGTGTGTATCCCCTTCATAACATTTGATACAGTTTTGATGTGGCTTTTGAGAAGTGTTGTTGACATGTCCACGGGACCTGGTGGGGTTGCATGGCACCACTCTTGAATGGTTCCATTCATTTCTGTCGGTGAGGTCCCAGCAGGTGGTGATGGGAGATTGCACGTCATCCCCTTGGAACTGCCCTTGTGGTGCCCTGCAGAGTTCCATTCTGCCTCCCCTCTTGTTCAATGTGTATCTGAAGCTACTGGGTGAGATCATCTGGAGATATAGTATGCTGATGACACCCAGTTCTACCTTTTTTATCTGATGCAGGTCCCTCAGTCTTCATGCTTCCGGTGCCTGGGTGCTGTTGGGGACTGGACGAGGGTGAGTCGACTGAAGCTAAATCCAGACTGAAGAGATGATAGTTTCGTCGATCTCATGACGTGGAGGGGATTGAGACCCCTGTTACTGAGGGGGTCTGTCTCCTTCTAGTTACTCAGCTTTGCTGCCTTGGAGTGCTTCTGGACCCCCTGCTGTGCCTGGATTGTGAGGTTGTGGCAGTAGTGAGGAGTGTTTTCACCAACTTCATCTGGTGAGAAGGCTGCTGCCCTTCCTTTCTGATTCAGATCTGGCCACCATCATCTATGCTTTCATTACCTCTAGGCTAACCACTACAATGCACTCTATGTGGGACTGCTCTTGGTGACTGTTCAGAAGCTGTAGCTGGTGCAGAATGTGGCAGCCTGACACCTTTTGGGGCTAGGTTGCTGTGAGCACATTACAGCTGTGCTCTATAGTCCTGCACTGGATTCCTATAGCTTTCCATGCCCAATTCAAGATGCTGGTTTTGAACTTTAAATCCCTAAATGGCTTGGGCTCACATATCGGAAATACCTCCTCTCCTTTCATGCTCCACTGCGATCCCTGCAGTTAGCCAGGAGCGCCCTCTAAAAGGTACGATCTGCCAACCTCGTCTGTACACAGAGAGGCATTCTCGGAGGTCCGCCAGAGTCCGAGCCTGAGTATATTCCGGAGGCGGTACAGAACCTTTTTTGGGGGGGCCGGTGAGTGTTGGACCTTTTAGGGGAATTTTATTGTATTGCATTGTATTTTTTAAATCTTTTTTTTGTGTTTTCATTTCTGTAAGCCCCCCTGAGCCTTCTGGGAAGGGTGGGGTATAAATTTAATTAAATAAATAATAAATAAAAATAACTTGATCCCAAAGGCAAATTTCAACCAAATTTTGTAGAGGGTCAAAAAGCCTAAAGGTTAGCATGGACCCCAATATTTGTAACAGGTACACTAGGATGGGAGATATGAACCCTTTTGTAACCAAAAGTAAAAAATAAAATTCCACCTGACTTACACTGAGCATTGTCCCTTCCTCTTAGGAAACCAATCTTCATCCATTGAAGGGCCCACTTGCGGTCCTACGTTGAGGCTGTGAGGGTGGCAAAGAAGGAATTCTTTGCCACCCTCATAGCGTCTGCAAAGTTGCGTTCAGCAGAGCTGTTCCGGGTGGTGCGGAGGCTGGTCAGTACGGCCTCCCTCCACCCGGACGGGGACCTGTCCCAGGCCCCCTGTGAGGAGTTTGCCACCTACTTTGCAGACAAGATTGCTCGGATCCAGGGCAACTTCGACACTGGATTAGTAACAGTAGAAATGGAGCGTGAGGTGATGGAGGCCCCGTCTGGTCCAGCTTTCTGGGATGAGGTTCAGGAAGTGACGCCAGCCGATGCTGTGGAGGTCCTGGGGTCAATTAGGGCCACTAGCTGTGAATTAGATCCTTGCCCATCCTGGTTGGTGAAAGCCTCCAGGGTGACACTGGGGCCTGTGCTGGCGGGTGTAATCAACGCGTCCCTTCAGCAGGGGATTTTGCCTCTTGGTCTCAAAGAGGCTGTGCTGCAGACCCTGCTGATGAAGCCATTCTTGGATGTGGACGCACTCACCAGTTACCGACCCATCTCTAACCATACCTTTTTAGGGAAGGTTATTGAACGGGCCGTGGCCCTGCAGCTCCAGGACCACCTAGATGGCACTGGTTTTTTTGACCCATTTCAATCAGGGTTTCAGCCTGGCTATGGTATGAAGACAGCATTGGTGGCCTTGGTGGACGATCTCCACCAGGAGATGGACGCAGGACGTTCGACATTACTGGTCCTGCTAGATCTCTCAGCCACATTTGATACAGAGGACCATGGGCTACTGTTGAGATGGTTGCATGACCTGGGGGGTCTGGATGGGACCGTCCTTGGCTGGTTCCAGTCATTCCTCTTGGGGAGGACCCAGCGGGTTGTCCTGGGGGCAGAAACATCTAGCCCCAGGGCCCTAGACTGTGGCATTCTGCAAGGTTCAATTCTGTCTCCTTTATTGTTTAAGGTATATATGCAGCCCCTGGGGGAGATCGTGAGAGGATTTGGTGTGTGTTGCCACCAATATGCTGACAACACCCAGCTTTGCATCTCTTTTTCAACCGACCCAGGCCCAGCTATCTCCATGCTATTCCAATGTTTGGAGGCCGTGACTACATGATTTTGGTTCCGCAGTTATTGCAGAGGATCATCTTGGGGCTATGGATGCCCCGTCCTGTCCTGTTTTGTGGGATCGGTTTCAGATGGTGTTGCCTGATGATGTGGAGTCTTTGTTGGAATCTGTTTGTACCACCACTTGTGAACAAGATCCTTGCCCGTCCTGGCTGGTGAAAGCCAGCCAGGAGATGCTACGGTCATTGCTGGCTGGGGTGGTTAGTGCCTTCCTTCGGTAGGGCAGGGTTCCTGAATGCCTGAAGGAGGCTGTGGTTAGGCCCCTGCTCAAGAAACCATCTCTTGATGCTGATGCTCCTGCCAGTTATCGGTCGGTCTGTAACTTTCCCTTTTTAGGGAAGGTTATTGAATGGGATGTGGCACGGCAGCTCCAAGAACATCTGGACTGCCCTGGTTTCCTTGACCCCTCTCAGTCCAAGTTTCGGCCTGAGTATGGTACGGAGACTGCATTGGTGGCCTTGGTTGATGAACTCCGTCTAGCGTTGGATCAGGGTCGTCAGACCTTACTGGTCCTGCTAGACCTTTCGACTGCGTTCGACACAGTCGATCATGAGGTCCCACCTGCGGAAACATGCCAGGATTGGCAGGATGTTCTTGGACTGGTTTCATTCATTCTTGGCCGGGAGAACTCACCGGGTGGTCTTGGGGGAGTGTACGTCTTCCCCCAGGGACCTCACGTGTGGAGTCCCTCAGGGTGCCATTCTGTTCCCCCTCTTGTTTAACATCTATATGCAGATGTTAGGGGAGATTGTGAGAGGGTTTCACGGCATGCAGTATCATCAGTATGCTCAGCTCTACCTCTCCTTTTCCATCGTCCGAGACCATGCAGTCTCTTTATTTTCCCAGTGCCTGTCGGCTGTGGGGGCTTGGATGAGGTTGAGCCATCTGCAGCTGAATCCTGACAAGACAGAGGTGATGTTGGTGGGTGAGGGTCTGGGGGGTCTGGGAGTGGTTGAATCTCCTCTTGGGGGGGTTCACCCCCCATGGTCCCGCAGGTACGGAGTCTGGGTGTGCTCCTCGATTCACAGCTCAGCCTGGAATCTCAGGTTGTGGCCATGGAGGGGAGTGCGTTTCGGCAGTTACATCTTGTCTGGAGGCTTTGGTTGTATCTCTCAGACTCTGACCTCACCACTGTCATCCATGCCTTCATCACCTCGAGGCTGGATTACTGCAACATGCTCTACATGGGGCTGCCCGAGAAGCTTGTCTGGAGGCTGCAGCTTGTACAGAATGCCGCGGCCCGTCTCCTTACTGGGGCGGGCTGCAGGCAGCACATGACACCTGTGCTCCGGGCTCTGCACTGGCTGCCTATAAAGTACTGGGCTAGGTTCAAGGTGCTGGTTTTGACCTTTAAAGCCCTTCACGGCCTGGGCCCTGCCTATCTGCGGGATCGCCTCACTCCCCATGTGTCCGTGTGACCCCTGAGATCGTCCGTGGGGGGCTTTTTGGAGGTTCCTCAGGTGAGACGGGTGGCCACTGATGTGAGAACTTTTTTGGTGGCTGCCCCTGTGCTGTGGAATTCACTCCTGGAGGAGGCTCGGTTGGCCCCCACCCTCCTGTCGTTTTGACGTTTGGGTAAGACCTGGCTGTTCTGCCAGGCTTTTGGCGAGGGGGCGGGGTAGGGTGGGGTAGAGTGTGTTTTTATTACTTGTTTTAAAATTTGTAGATTTATTTTAAAATGTTTTATTATTCAGTTTATTTTTGTGCGTGTTGTTCGCTGCCCCAAGCTGCCTTTGGGCAGGAGGGGCGGGAAGGGCGGGATATAACTTTTGAATAAATAAAAATAAATAAATAAAAATGGTTATGGCAGAGCAGACTGAAGCTGAATCCCAATAAGACAGCGGTGATGGTAGTAGGCTGAGCGGGGGAGGTATTTCCCCCCCCCTTGGGGGGGGGGTGCACCCCTCCGTGGCCCAGCAGGTTCGAAGTCTGGGGGTGCTGTTGGATGTGGATCTCCACCTAGATCAACAGGTGGATGTGGTGGCGAGGGCGGCCTTCCGCCAGTTGTATCTAGTGCGGAGGCTGCGTCCATACATCTCCAGAACCGACCTGGCCACTCTGATCCATGCCTTCATCACCTCGAGGCTGGACTACTGTAACGTGTTCTACGTGGGGCTTCCCTTGATGCTGACCCAGAGGCTGCAGCTAGTGCAGAATTGCAGTGGGCTGTCTCCTAACAGGGATGGGTCAACAAGAGCACATAACACTGATGCTCCGTGCAGTGCACTGGCTGCCTGTAGTGTGCCGAGCCAGATTCAAGATGCTGACTTTGATCTATAAGGTCCTATACGGTCTTGGACCTTGATATCTCAGGGACTGCCTCGCCCTCTGGCCCCTTCGGTCCACCGGGGGCGCCTTCCTGGAGGTCCCCCACGTAAAGCGGGGGGCTACAATGGAGAGGGTATTCTTGGTAGCTGGGCCACATTTATGGAACTCCCTCCCAGAGGAAGCATGGCTGGCCTCGAGTCTGTTGGCCTTTCGTCGGGCCTGCAAGACATGGCTGTTCTCCCAGGCCTTCAGAGGTGGGGAGGGGAGGGTGGGTTACATTTTTATGGGGGGAGTTTTAAAATTGCTTAAGAATGTTGGAATTTTTAGATTTTATTGTAGTTTTATATTGTTTAAGATTGTTTTTATTTTTGTTGGAAGCCACCCAGAGATGCCATTGGCATAAGGGGGGCAGCATATCAATGCAATGCAATAAAATAAATAAATAAATAAAATCTATTCAGGTGGATGGAACTACTTTTTTGGTATCTTCTTGGTCTTCAGGAAAGCAGACCAAGGTTCACACCTAGCTTTGTATTTTCATAGTAGTATGCACGTTTTAATTTTTTTTCTATTTTTTAAAATTCAAATTTAAGGTTGCTTCAGTAAGATTTTAAGTCTAAGTTACAAAACAAAGTTACAAAACACACCTTTTCTCTAACATAGACAAGCTGTTAGAACTGCAATTCTTCCTCAACTCACCTGATGCACAAGGGGAGGTAAGTGGTGAGTAAGGGACACCATGTCAGCTATTCTGACTGGTAAGTGTTGGGGAGACAGAGGCAGGACTCCTCCCCTGTCTGATACCTCTCCACCTACTTTGTCAGAGCAGCATCAGATGAGTAGTTCTTGCTCACCCTTAGCTTCAATGTAGCATTATCTGATTGTCTTTTTAAAACTAACTTTCTCCTCTGTAAGTATGCTAAGCTAGTGTAACTGCAGAAAAATGAAATGTGCTAGTACAGATAGCACAGAATAGTAGTAATGAGGAAAATACCTTGCAAAGTCTCTTAAGTGGCTAATATTTGTTCATGTTTTACTGGTGCACTAGAACAAGACACAAAACCATGCAGGTGAAAGTGTACGCTTTCAGGGCCATTAAGCAGCAAATTTTTCCAATGTATCACAATTAGAGAAACACCTGTGCCAAAGACTGATGCGCTACTCTGAGTAGCATGTGGTATGGTTAGCAGCCTTCAGAAATTTCTCATTTATTTCTCATCAGTGAGGCGAATCTGCAATTTATCAGGAGGTGGGAGCAAATGGTTCTGGAATTAGTAATTCAGAACCATTTCAGGATATTTTAAGACACTGTCTGTCTGCAAGTCTTGTGCTTTTTATTTTTATTTCTGAAGGACAGAGACTGAACTTGGAATAAGAAGATGCAGCAGGTAAAATTAAGCATGATCCTACTCCTCTTGCAATAAGATGCTTTGCCACTAACTTCATTTGGAGCAGGAGCAGGGTGATAAAACATGGGCTCTCTGTTATTGTCCTCCCTCTGAAGAGCTTGTTTTTCTGCATACATTGACTAAGCCTCACAACAGGTAGGTATGCAATAGCTTTTTTTACTTTATGCAGGTAATCCAGTGGTAAGTGAACAAAACCAAAACAATGCCTTGAAGTTAATGTGAAAACTGGCATCAGACTGACAGAAGGGCATCTGACTGGAGCAGCATGAACTGTTTCTGTGATATACTAGCAAAAAGAAAATCCAGAGTGCTCTGTGTGGGCCAAAGTGAACACCTCCGTGGACTGGGCAGCCATGTGGGGAACCGCCGGTGTGATGTGCTCCGTCGCTTTCCATGTGTAGATACCCCACACTCATGCCACGCAGTGGCCATGTATCCCCCTCCCTGTTGTTCTTGTTTTAAAACACCCAATGTTGTTTCCCTTCTCCGGTGTGAGGGACGACATTGGGATCACAGCCTGGGTCAAGTATGGGGGTGTGGTCAAAGATTAAAGGTCGGAGTGTGAGTTAATGTCTAAGGGCAAACTGTAGCCATAGTAAATCTGGGGTTCCACTTATCTTTGGAGCCATTATCTCTGCAAAAGTTGGTTGAAATCAGCATTTGGGGTGCAAAATTTGGGGCACACACACAGAGATTTGCATAAGCTTTCTTTCAGGTTAAATCAGTGTAAAAAAAAATGCATGCCTTCTATTATGTTAGGTCAGGCAGGGTTCCTAGTTCTCTCTGCAAGTGAGTTTTGTAGATGGAAATTTCCTAGAAAAACCTGATTATTACATTTGTTTACCATGCTTTTTCAGAGAAAAACACCATCATTCCTGTTTTCCCAGAGAAAAACATAGAATTCCAGGGTTTTTTTCTGGAAAATGTCCGCCTGCAAAAACTCACTGGCAGGAAAAAAAAAATAAGAACCCTGGTAGTAGTTCCATACAGAGTAAGACCAATGGTCCATTGATCCCAGCATTTGTCTCCGACAGTGGGAAGAAATACCCAACAGGTCACAATGGGGTAATCCATTCCTTGTTGGTCACTCCCAGCTCCCAACAGTAAAAGGTTAAGTTCTCCAAAATTGGCTAATAACTGCTAATGGACTTATCCTCCAGAAACTTGTCCAATTATTTTTTAAACCCAGCTATCCTACTGGCCTTGACTATATCTTCTGGCAACAAATTCCACTACTCAATTGTGCATTGAATGAAAAAATATTTTATCTTATTTGTTTTAAATCTGTTACTTGTTAGTTTCATGGTCCTAGTAGTATTTGAGCGGGTAAATAACCATTCTCTGTTTACTCGTTCCACACCACTCATGATTTTATACATTTCAGTCATAGCCCCTCTCAGTAGTCTCTTCCCCAAGCTGAAAGGCCCTAACCTATCTAGTTTCTCTTTACAGGGGAGCTGTTCCATACCCTTTATTATTTGTGTTGCTCATCTCTGTACCTTTTCTATTTCTACTATATCTTTTTTGAGATGGGACAACCAGAACTGCACACAATACTCAGGTTGCACTATAGGTTTATACAGAGGCATTATGATATTTTAAGTTTTATTGTCTATCCCTTTATTAATAATTCCTAATGTTCTATTTGCTTTTTTAACCGCTGCCTCCGCACACTGAACTGAGGATTTCAGTGTATTGTCAACAGTAACTCCAAGGTCCTTTTCCTGAGTTGTAAACCCTAATTTAGAATCCAGCATTGTATGCATATCGTTTGGATTCTTTTTCCCTATCTGGATCACTTGCACTTGTCCACATTAAAATTAATCTGCCATTTAGATGCCCAGTCACCCACTCTCTCAGGATCCTTCTGCAGTTCTTCACAGTCTGCTCATGTTTTAACTACCTCACCTCATTCTTTACTCCCTTTTCCAGATTGTTGATCAATACATTAAACAACACTGGTCCCAGTACAGATTCTTGTGGCACTCCGCTATTTACCTCTGTCCATTGTGAAATCTGACCATTTAGTCCTACTCCTTGTTTTCTATTGCTTAACCAGTTACCAATCCACAATAGGATGCTGCCTCCTATCCCATGACTTTTTAATTTCCTCAAGAGTCTCTCTTAAGGGACCTTATCAAACATTTTTTGAAAACCCAGATATGGTATATCAATCGACTCATCCCTATCCACATACTTATTTACACCCTCAAATATTCCAGTAGATTAGTGAGGTCTGACTTCCCTTTTCTGAATTTATGTTGACTATTCACTATTAAGTCATGTTTATGAATATGCCCAGTAATTCTGTTTTTAATAATGATTTCCACCATTCTGACTGGCATTGATCTCAGGCTCACCA
>QEPC01002427.1:22763-35990 GCA_003113815.1 Sphenodon punctatus | reverse complement strand
GTCCAGTGCGGTACATAGAGTTGGGTTAAGAATAAATTGGGTATAGAAGTCATCTCTATAAGAGATGGGGAGGAAGGAGCAGGTGCACAGGCATGGCACGGCCAGCACCAGGCTAACCTTCCAGGGGAAGGGTGCTTAGCACACAGGTGGCAGGGGCAGGCACGGTCCCAAACCGGCGGCACCAATCCCTTACCTAGGTTTCAAAGGACACGGACTCCCTCCTACCCTCTCGTGCCTCAGCAAATAGCCGACGCGCGAGGGAACGGGAAGGGAGGATTCAAGATGGCATTGGGGTGCACCTCCAGGCCATATCCTAGTGTCCATTATGTTTAAGTTGGTTAGTTATAGTACCGGCACTGAACCTGAATTGCCATAAGGGCAATTACCCTCACTAGGCTGATTCATACATTCCAATTTGAATAAAGAGCGCGGTCGTTTAAATCCAATACAGTTGTCCTTGTCTCATTCCGATGCACCGTCAGGCTCCTTCTTTATATTAGTGACTGTAACAGGGTATAGTTCCCAAGGAGGTGAGCATTGTCTGGATCCAGCCCCAAGAAACCCAGACCCACATGGAAATCCACTACAGCATGCTCTTTACTTCATACAGTGCTTCAACCTCCACCCTGTATACAGTCTCTTTACTCACAGACCATAGCCAGGCAACAACCCTCTGGCTCTTACCATTCCACATCAAAACCTCTGGCCAGGCATGTTCCTCCCTGAAGCCAGGTTTCCCAAGGACAGCCCCAGGCTGCTGGCTAGCTCACCCTGTAGACAGAGCTCCCGTCTTGATCTTGTCTCTCCAGTTCCCCTTGGACCTCCTTCTGGGCCTAGCTCAGGCTTCTGTAGGCTTTGAGCTGGCTCTGCCATGCCCTAGGCCAGCTGGGTCTATCTGGCCTCTCATTTAGTCCTTCAGTTTGGGTTGGCCTTCTTAAAGGGCCAGTACCTTGCCCATCTCTATGTCCTGTTACAGTGGCTCTACCAGTCCCACACAGAGAAACTCCAGGTACAGTTCTCCTGTAGCTTTAGGGAATGTTTTCCAAGTTTGGACATATGAGGCTGTGAGTTCAAATTTCACTTTCACTGGCTGTGGTTCCTCTATACCTCATTCATTTTGTTTCCAACAAGAATCCTATTCTACAACGGTAGGGAACCATGAGCTGTTCCTTCATTTTTAAGTGAGCTACAAGAACACAATGAAAAATAGAACCCAGGAGTTTTGTCACAGTTGCCTGAAAGCGTAGCTACCCAACCATACTGCTAATGCTACTGCTACACGCTAACACACTGCTGTTTAACTACCATGCAATATTCAGGGTACAGTCCTCTACCCATTGAAGTCAATGGCAAAACATCCATTGAATTTAATGGTGGAGAATTCCAAGAAGTGTTCCAAGAAGGAATAAAAAGATCAACTAGCTGTAGCTGAAGTCCTGGGGCTTTGAAAAGGACACCTGACAGTCTGGGGGTTCACGTCTGAATTATGTAATGTTTTGTAATTAACTTTATTAATAAAAGTTTGCTTTATAAAACCTTTTAAAACAAGGACTTGCTCAGAGAGAGAGAAGTTCTAGGGCAGTGCTTCATAGGCTTTGGGAGAGAATGGAGTTGTCCCCCTTTCAGGTTGAGCTATTGACTCTGAAATTCAATGAAAAACTTTACAGTGGACCTTAGTTGGGGCTTTACTGGAACAACATTATGTCAATTCGTCTGAACCAGTGGGTATTTCATGCCAACGTTTGCATAACTGGATCCCCCAATTCTGTTCAGCATATAATTTCTTTGTAAGCGCAGGCCTTTTAAAAGAGAAGCATCCATAAGCCATGACTTTCTTGGATGCTGCCCCTTTCACCTATTTTTAAGTGATAATTTGGGAGGCTTGCTGAATGACTGCCTCTGTTGAACAAGGAAAAGAGCATTTAAAAATATTGAATATGACAACTTGTCAGTTTGTGTGTAAGACAAAACTAGATTCTCTGCAAATGTATGAGAGCTATGTGATGAAAAACATTTAAGAATACAACATTGGAAAAGGGAAAGCAAGCACTCTGGTGTAATATGGAGCAGGCAGCAGGCAGGCAGAACACATCATATTCATTCATTCATATTTCTGTGTATAGCTGATGCAACAAAACTAGTCCTAAAAGAATAGATGACTAAGGGAATACCTGAAACCTTGCAATGCTGAGCTTCTCTTGTGTTTGTCAGCCAAGACATATCAGCTCTGAGTCATGAGCATTCTTGGGCCTGAATGCTAATGGTGAACTTACTCAGAGGTTGCTCAGTTTGAAACATGTAGCACTTCAGTGTTTTGCTATTAGAATTGCTAGGTCAACACTTTGTGTAGCTTCTTCTTTTTCCTAAAACCTTTTAATAGAGGTGGGAATCTAACAAAGATTAATATTATGTTTCAATTGCCAGATGGCTTCCTTGGATTTAGTTTATGTCCTCTCTTACTACAGGGGTGGGAAATCTGCCAAGTAACCCCCTTCTCTATCAACAATAAAACTAAACAATAAAGCAGAAGTAAGCACACCCCTTCTTTACTCCCGCCCACTCCCTTCCTTCTTATCCAAGGGAGTTCCCATCACCTTTCCCCCTTCTACGTCACAATACAAATAACAGATAATAAAACCCCATCCCATCCACTGTTCCTCTTTTGCCTCTCAAACAAGGGAGTCTCCCCACTTCTCACTATGTGCATACCCCCCCCCCCGCAAAAAATTACTTTTTAAATAGAACATAAGTGCCATACTGGGTCAGACCAATGGTCCACCAAACCATCTCTCACAATGGCTAATCTTGGTCGCCTCAGAGAAGTACCCAACAGGTTATAATGGGGCAATCCATTCCCTGTTGTTCGCTCCCAGCTCCTGATACTCAAGAGGTTGCGTCCCCCAACTAAGGCCACTTACCCACTCTACCACACCACAGAATCTCCCCATGGGGGATTCTTACAGCGTGCTGTGCATGTGGGTGCTTGTAGCTTTTGTCTTTCTATTGTCAGGGTTGGATATTGAGCTCTGACAATTGAAAGAAAAAAAGCCACTAGACGTGGCTTTTTACAAGCACCCACGTGCACAGCGCAGTGTAAGACTGCCCTGCTGGAAGATTTCCCCGCCAGGCAATTCAGCGGTGTGGTAATGTGGGCAAGTGGCCCTACTTGTCTAATAGCCATTAATGGACCTGTCCTCCAAGAACTTATTCATTCCTTTTAAAAACCCACCTATGCGGCTAGCCTTGATCACCTCCAATCTGGCAACAAATTCCACAAGTTAATGGTGCAGTGAGTGAAAAAACACTTTCCTTTATTTGTTTTAAATTTGCCGGGGGAGTTTCCTGGACTGCCCCCTAGTTCTAGTACTATTTGAGAGGGTAAATAACAGCTCCCTATTTACTCATCCCGCACCACTCATGAGTTTATAAACTTCCATTATATCCCCTCTTAGTCCTCTCTTCTCCAAGCTGAAGATCCCTATCACGCCTCTCCTTGTATGGAAGCTGTTTCCTACCTTTTATCATCTTTGCTGCCTTTTCCGTACCTTTTCCAGTTCTACAAGATCCTTTTTGCGATGGGGTTACCAGAACTGCATGCAATATTCAAGCTGCGGTCACACCATAGACATATATAGAGGAGGTATTATGATATTTTCTCTTTTATTCTCTATCCCTTTCTGAATAATTCCTAACATTGTGTTTGCTTTTTTGACCACTGCAGCACACTGAGCTGAAGTTTTCAATGTATTGGCCACAATAACTCCAGGATTCTTTTCTTGAGTAGAAATCCCTAATTTGGAGCCCAGCATTTTGTACGTATAATTTGGATTATTTTTCGCTATGTGCATCACTTTGCATTTGTTAACATTAGTGCAAACGGGAGTAAAATTCTTAAGTCACTTTGGGTGAAAACAGACATGCACCTTAACACTGCTTTAACACCAGTTTAACATTTCTTATGCATGTTGCAGGGCTGTATTGGTGCCATATGCAGCCCTGCAACATGCATAAGAAATGTTAAACTGGTGTTAAAGCAGTGTTAAGGTGCATGTCTGTTTTCACCTTTAGACTCTTCTGAAATTTTTAACCTACATCTGTGTGTTGTATCAGAATGCCTTGAAAAAGAAGTGGTTGAACAAAATTTGAATTAATTTTTCCAGCTACTGTGTGAACACATTACTGTTTAAAAGGCTGTTGAGATACTGGTGAGATTCTCAGTGCTTCCTGTCAGCTTTCAGCACTGCATTTGCTTTCTTGTGTTAGATTATTTAGTGACCCTTAGCAGCAAAAACAGTAGGTTTATGTTGCATTTAACCTTGCCTGTCTTATCTATGGTGCTCTGTTGCTTACACTTTCACACCTAAGTTGCAGTAATATTCTTTGCTGCAATGTGAATAGAACATGTCATGTTTGCATTCATCAGAGGGTTTATATGGAAAACCCAGTCTTCTACATTACAATAATATTCACCACTTTTACTATTTAAAGTTTAACATGTTCTCAATTGTGCTACTTGCTCCTTGTATGCTAGAAGGTGCAGCAAATCCAACTGTAGACTTTGTCAACTTTTGAGGTCATGATTGAAGTAAATGAATGGTGCAATTAGGGAGAAGATACAGTATCATTTGATTCATGGATCAAATATCAATTGATGGATCTAGTCTCGGTGAACTTATCCAGTCCTTTTTTGAACACTATTGGCCTTCACAACATCCTCTGCAAATGAGTTCCATGGGTTAATTGTGCATTGTGTGAAAAAGTACTTCCTTTTGTTTGTGTTAAACCTGCTGCCAGTTAATTGTAGTCAGTTTGTAACAATCTGTACTAAATTGTTAGAAACTGAAGAAATGTGTGAGTGATTCAAATATATTTGAAGAATTTGGCAAGCTGATCAGGAACAAGATGAAATTTGAAGAAAAAAGGTAAACATTTTAGCAGAGTGGGACTTATGCTGGTGGAGCATTATGACCTGAAGAAACGTTAGGCACTTTTAGGTAAAAATTCAATTTAAATGGTATATTTTTCAGCCTCCACTTTGGCGAGTGAGGTGCCTTTTTGTGAGGCTTTTGGCTCCCCTTAGGCTCTGCACCCTGCAGTTCTGGCACAAAGGCTGCTCCCTGCAGTGACAATGGCCAAGCTTGCTTGGGAGTCTGCTGGACCAGGGTGGCTTTTACAGGCTCCATGAATGTGGCATGGATAGGGCATGGGGCCGTGGTGACTGACTCTCTGAGTCCTGGAATCTGGAAGCCCATGCGTCATCTAAGAAATGCACTGCTCCTCCCAGAAAGGGTGGGGGAGTTTCCTAAAAAGTGAGTGGAGAAGGCAAAATCTGACCCTTTTGTTATTAGGAAACAACACTCTCCACTCAAAGAGAGAGTGGGGGTTTCCTAAGAAGCTGCTCAGTGAAACCTGTGCCCTTGCAGTGCTGGGGTTTGCAGACCAGGAATGCAGCTGCATCCTCCCTCCTCTCCCTGGAATGGGCTGCCTATGCTCTCAGCTATCAACTGATGGTGAGTGAAAGTAAATAAGATGACAGCCCACATTAGCACCCACCAGGTGTGTGTTTGCCTGACCATCTATTAGGTATTTGTTGTCAGATGTTAGCTCACATCCTCCTCGCAGCCCTACTTGCTCCCCTCTCATGGTGTCCTTCTGGGAGAGCACAGGCCCACTGTGTTGGCCAGTGCATGCTAATGCACATCCACTTGGCCATGTCTTGTTAATTAAGCTGTGTGATGCCTCGCCCACATCCAGGTCCATCAGCACCATACAGTCATGCCTAGCGCGCTCTCCGCTGAGAGGTGGCTGCTAGGGCTGATGTGGCATCAGCTGTTACCATGCCGCAATTCCATTCCGCCATTTCGGAATTGCCTGCGCCACACCGCGGCTTTTCTGCGGACATTCCGCCAGCATTCTGCAAATTGCAGAATTGCGGAAAAATTGTGGAAACTGTCAGAAAACTGCTGTTCCGCTATTTTTTGGCGCTGGCGGAATGGCGGAAGTAGCAAAAATGTCATGTTTCCACTATTTTGCAAAGCCCGAGGAAGTAGCGGAATGAAATTAGTGGAACTGCGGAAGTAGCGGAATGAAACTAGCGGAATGAAAGCCTCTGCCATGCCATACCACTAATCTCGGAAACGCTGTTTCTGGCGGAAATAGCTACCACTGCAACATTCCGCTACAGCCCTTGTGGCTGCTAGAGGGACAAATGAGGCAGGGGGTGCTTGAAGGACCTTCTCCAGAGGATCTGCATCTGCACTCCTCTCTGTTCGGAAAAGGAACCAAGGGGAGCACAGGAGCCACATGGATCCTCCAGAGGAGCCTCTCCCTTACTCCCTCACCTCTCCCTCATTCCCCTTGGTTTCTTTCCCAAATGGAGTACAGGGACCCTGTGGATCCTCTGGAGGAGCCTCGCCCCTCCCTCACTCCCCTTGGTTCCTTCCCAAAATGGAAAGAGGAGTGCTGGCACAGATTCTCTGGAGAAGGACCTTCCTGAACCCCATGCCTCACTCCTACCTCTCTCAGCCACCTGTCAGCGGAGAGAGCATAATCGCTCTCTCTTCTAGCAGCTGCCTGTTACCTGATTGCACACAAGTGCAAAGGCTCCCTCCTCCAGCAGTCACCTCTCAGGCCACTTTCAGACATCCCCCCGCCCCTGCCGCGCGCATATTCGGGCTGCGGGGGGGAGGGTAAATGCACAGCTAGAATATGCGTAGGGATTGGCCGGTCTGAAAGCCCCCCCCCCCAGCTTTGCTGGCAGACATTCACATGGATGCAGAGCTCAATTTCCTGCTTTGCATCAATGCGCATGTCTGCTGGCAAAGCCACATGGAAGTGTGGGGGGGGGGGCGTTCAGACCGGCCAATCGTGCATATTCTGGCTGTGCATTCCCCCCAGCAGACAGAATATGCATGCGTGGGGGGGGAGGGGGAGGGAATGTCTGAAAGTGGCCTCAGTTAAGAGAGAGCATGATCACTCTCCACTCTAGCAGCTGCCTCTCAATTGGGAGCACATACTAGCATGGCTTCTGATGGAAAGGGCGGTAAGGGTCAGTGACCTTCCCCCCCACCCCACCCCTTGTTCATCAGACTCAGGACCGGGGAGAAGGAAAGCTCTGAATGTTGCCACTGATGGCAGCTTCTACCAGCACATGAAACACGCATAGCGACTGCCCATTTATTGGTTCTACATGCTAAAAAAAATATATGATTGGGGGCTTCATTAGGGGCGTGCATCCATAATGTTTTCTATTAATTACAAAATCAAATAGAACCCCATTTGTTTTCATGACTAATATTATGAAAATTGATAAATAAGCAAACAATTGTCATTTGCTTTCATACGTTTTTGTTTTCCCATTTGCTTTATTAAAAACAATAAAAATAAATGACTGTGCATGCACAAAATGGCCACCGGGGCGATTCTACACATGTGCTATTTTCCAAAATGATGCTGATTCTGCTGGCGTCATTTTGGAAAAGGGTGCACATGTACAGAATGGCCGCGGCAGCTATTTTTCACATGTTGCAGTGACTTTTAAAAATTTTTAAATTAAAAATAAATAAATAAATGTTTGTGCATGCACAAAATGGCCACCAGACTATCTGCACACATGTACCCTTTTCCAAAATGGTGATGGTAGTGTTGGCACCATTTTCAAAAAGAGCCACACATGCGCAGAACGTCCCAGCAGCCATTTGGGCATATGCAGTGATTTTTAAAAAAAAATTAAATAAAAAAACAACAAAAGGAACAAAAATGGTAGTGTCATTTACATAAACTCCCCAAAACAAAGGGTTCTTGTAAACAAAAATGAAAACTAAAATGGTAGGGGTGTGTTCTGCACACCCCTATGCTGCACGGATTTAATATGAACTCCAGTGGGCTATTGTCTTGTTTATAAACACCCAGGGTGCCTTCTCCATGAAATGTGCTTTCAGGTGCTCCCCACAGAGCCTGGGTCCAGGCTCAGTGGTGTCCTTTTGTGCCATGAAAGTTACACCACTGGGTCTGACCCCACTAGCCAATCTGTGCAAACCAACCTTGGCTTCATCTTGTATGGGTTTGATAGCAGCACATCCATGGGAGAAGACAGCAAGGGCTGCACTAAATGTGCCTTCTCCTGTGTTCAGGGTATTTTTCAGTGAGATTTTAGGCACCTAAAACATTTACATGCTATTGACAATTTTATTCTAAATAACTAGTGGTGGTACATTAGGCCAGTTTTATACCTGCTTCACTCTCAGACCCTTTTCACATGAGACGCTCCCACCCATCTCCATGCAGTTTCACTGTGCGGAGATGGGTGGAGGTGCCCATGGAAATGTCACAGTAGCTCTGTGTGTGTGTGTGTGTGCATGCGCGCTCCTGTGCTACATCCATCTCCACCCATCACCGCTACATTCATCTCCACCCATCACCCACGGATGGAGCGATGGGCTCCAATGCTGGTTGCTCTGTGGGTGGAGATGGGTGTGTGCCCGTGGTGCCTTAGGCCCTTTTCACACAGACACTTTAACACTGATAAAATGGGTGTTGCAGCCCCGCAACATGTATTATAAAATGTAACACCCATTTTATCAGTGTTCGAGTGTCTGTGTGAAAAGGGCCTTCATTATACTGCATGCATGTTGAAAAATGTGTAACTTTGATAGATTGGGATGCTTTCCATTTCCAGCTGTTAAAAGTTGTTTCATAATCATTTACAGTTGTTGCTCATACATTATGAACACACATTGGTAGGTGGACAGCCAAGCCAGGGAGATGTGTCTTCCAAGTATATGCCATGGTCATCTTTCATTTGTGTCAGATGACTGAGCAAAATTACTGTTGTGATAAATGGAGATCGAGGCGTCTTCCATCCTTTAATTAGAAAGCAACAGAGGAACTTCTGTGACTCTTTTACTCAGATTCTTTTTTGGAAGGTAGGAAATTACTGTGTATTACACAAATTCTAGGGTTGAAATGGACATCTGAAGAAATGCGCAAACCCGTTGAATCCATGGTTCTCGAACTCGCCAGAGTGAGGACGAATCCCGTTGACGGATTGCATAATGTCCAACAAGCTGTCTGCCCATCAGTATTGTTATTTCTAACACCCGCCTCCAAATTACCAGGATTTACAGGGGGGCTCCAAGCAGCAGGAGAGGGGGGCACAAGCGGGGACAAGGGCTGCTGCAAGAAACTGAGCAGATGCATGTAGGGATGGAAATTTCTGGATTCAGATATGTTCCAGATTTGGACTTTTAAAAATTGATTCGTATTACAGAACCATATTAAAAATAATATATTAAAAAATTCATTGAGGATGCACAAATGGCAACAATGGTTGCTGGGCCCTCTGCATGAGTCTGCCTAAGGGACGGTCAAAGACCTCCATGTGATTGAGGATGGTAGCCAGGAGCTCTTCCTTCACTTTTTCCACTCCTCGAGGGCATTGCGGGGAGGAGGTGGGGCTCCATCACTATAACAAGATGACAGCAATCAATACTACACCGAGGCAGGCAAGGCTGCTCCACCTGCCTGTCCCTACTGGGTTCCTGCCTCCTTAGGAGGCATCCCATGTCCACCTGGGCCAGGGGGAGGTGAACTTAGTCTGCTGGGGAAGGGGGGGGGCTGGTTTATCCCTGCCTTGAGCTGGCACATCCTGCAGTCCCATCCATCCTTTCTTGAATGGACAGCAGGATTGCTTCACTACCCCTCTGGGTTTGGGTGCTGTCAGCCGGTGGCTCACCGTCTTTGGTCCCTCCTGGGAGGGCGCCCAACCTGGGGGCTTTCTTGGCCCTCCCTTGCGGAGCATGACCTCAAGCTGGGCCTTAATGCTAAACCCCATGCTGGGCCCTACCCAGCATGCAGTGACTGGGGGAGAGTTGGAGGGCAAGAAAGGCCCCTGGGTCAGTGCCACCTAGGAGGTTATCTAAGTATCTGCCACCCCAGGCTGTACCCCATGCTTCTTGGGTGGAGAAAGTTCACCCGCCAGGGATAAATGTGAGAGAGGAGAAGGGGAGGAGATGCCCAACTGCCTAGCTGTGGGGAGGAGGAGTAATTAGCAGGGTTCCTAGTTTTCTGTGACAAAAATGGGAAATTCTCTGATTAAAAAAACATAAATTCTGATTTAAAAAGCCAAAATCTGTTTTTGTGTGAATAAATGTCAATGCTAGTTGACTTTCCTTTGCTACAATATATGTAGGTGTGAGTTAGACTGCCACACTTTATTGTAATATTTTAATTTTAATGCCATTTTTGCAGCTACCTGTCCCCCCCACAAATCAAAATCTGTGGCACGCCTCCAAATGGAGAGCCCCCTCCCCCCCAGCGCCTACCGTTAGGTTGCTTCCCTTCCGCTGCCCTCCACTCGCTGACTCCTCCTCCCAGCCTGGTCCCAGACCACTCTGCCAACCAGAAAGGGGGGCTGTCACTTGAGGAAACTGCTATGAGCCCAATTAGACCCACCTCCTGTCCTCTCTTCCCAAGGTCCAGAAGACCTGCCCCCAATTCATAGTTCCCCTGCCCTCCCCTGCCCCACAGGAGGCCTGTGGCACCCCTCCAAATGCAGAGCTCCTTCCCCTCCACAGCATATGCCTTCAGGTTGCTTCCCCTCAGCTCCACTCTGTGTCTTTGTTGCCCCACATTTGCTGTGTTCTCCCATGTGTAAGTTTTTGCCATTTTCTGTGAAATTATCTGGAAAAAGGCAACATCTGTTTTTCTCTGTAAAAAAAGCAAAATCTCTGTTTTTTCTCTGTAAAAAAGCAAAATCTCTGTTTTCCTCTGGTTTTCCATTGCAAAGAGAAAACTAGGAACCCTGATAATCAGCCTGGCAGACTCACTGCGTCTGCCCTGCCACCACTGTGCCACTCTCCTTGTTGGGTGCCACCCCCGTCTAGCCTTTCAGCTGTTTAGAGGCAAGGTGGGTGGCCTTATGCACAATTCAAATAAAAAATAAATAAAATCAAGCTGCCGTTCCCCTCTGGTGTACAGTAGGGCTGCACGAAGCTAGTCGTGCATCCTGCTCCCCTGAGCTCAGCCAGTCGCACTGGGAGATGAGGTTTTCTTCGCACCAAAAGTGGAGGTTGCTAGGTAGTGTCCACCAAGCTGCAATGCTTCCTTCTGTAGCCTTTCACCCACTCCTTCATCGTAATTGGAGCAGGGACAAAAGGTCACTCCCTGCCAAGGTAAGGGGGGGTGGCAAGTGAGCTATTTATTTGTTAAAATACTTGATAGCCTGCCCCCTTCCACCTACAGCAACTTGGAGTAGCTTACAAAATAGATAAAATACATAAAAAAATAAAATACAGCAGGTAACATTAAAAACATACAGTCCAAGAATAAACTTTCCCCTCCCTCCCACCCCTCACCCTGCTCCCTCACCAAACGCCTGCCGAAACAGCCATATTTTACAGCACTTCTGGAAGGAAAGAAGATCTGGGGACAAGTGGACATTGACCAGGAGGGAGTTCCACAGGCTCTGAGTAGCCACTGAGAACGCCTTCCCCATTGTTGCCACCTAGCGCACATGGGGGACTTCAAGGACAGTGCCCCCGGACAACCTCAGGGGACGATCCAGAACCCAGGGTGTAAGCCCAGACCATGAAGGGCTTTATAAGTGAGAATTAACACTTTGAATTGGGCCCAGAAGACTATAGGCAGCCAGTGCAGCAAGCACAACACTGGTGTTATATGCTCACGGTGACCTGTCCCAGTTAGGAGACAAGCCGCCGCATTCTGCACCAGCTGCAGTCTCCGAGCTGTCACCATAGTCTAACCTCGTGGTGATGAAGGCATGGATGACAGTAGCCAGGTTAGAGTCTGAGTTATACGGCCATAACCGACGGACCAGATGTAATTTGCAAACCACGCTCCTCATCACAGATGCCACCTGGGCATCCAGGCAGATCCGTGAATCGAGGAGCAACCCCAGACTACAAACTTGACAGACCACAGAGGGGCAAACCCAGTCAATGACAGGCATCTCACCCCTCGCCCACTAGCTGTCAGGATTCAACATAAAGCGGTATAAAATTCTCTCCGTTGTTTATGCTAGAATCCTATTGATATTTGTAGGAATTTTGTCTGGAGAAATACTAAGGTCCTGACTCTACAAACATTTACATAGTTCCAGTATAATAGAAATAGACTCACTGGCGTAGCTATTGGGGCACGGGGGGGGTGGGGGTGGAAAGCAGATTTTGCCAAGGCCCGGGGCTCTGAGGGATTCTCCAGAGCCAGAAGTTAACAATTCTGCCTGGGTCAGCTCCTCCTGCCTTGGTGGTGGCTTGGACTCATCACTCAGGCTGTTTTTACACATGACAAAAATGGGTTCTTATAAGTGCTTGAGATAATCCTGGGTGTTGTAAATGCTGGAGTTTTGTAATGTGCAAACACACTATTCCCCTTTTATACAGCGAGATCTCACAGCCTTGTAAGCCCCAATAGCTATGACCCTTAGACTGCATTCTCACTGGGCAAAACGTGCAGCGTTTGCCAACAGGAAAAACTCCAGGAGGCAACTGCTGCACATGTTTAGCCTCTGAACATGCAGAGGTTACAGAGCATAATTTTCCCGCTCTGTAACCTCCACGTTTGGAGGCAAAGCCACGTGACTTTGCTTTTCCACCAGGCTGAACATGCACAGCATTTGCCTTTTGGAGGTTTTCCCGGAGGCAAATAATGCACGTTTTGCCCAGTGAGAATGCAGTCTTACAAGGCTGAGAGACCTCGCTGCAAAAAAGGGGAATAGTGCACATTACAAAACTCCAGCATTTATAACACCTGGAATTATCTCGAGCACTTATAAGAACCAATTTTTGTCATGTGTAAGAGCAGCCTGAGAGTCGAAGCCTCTGACTCGGAGTGATGAGTCCAAGCTGCTGTCAAGTCGAGGCAGGAAAGAGGAGTGTGAAGAGGACTGCCCTCATCACTTTCTGACTCTGCTCCACTGCCCAGGGAGTTCTGTGCAGTTGACGCTTGGGGAAGACACTGTCATACTGCCTGGACATGGCAAAGCAGGGGAAAGAAGTCGCTCCCTGAGTCCCACCAGCTGCTCTTGCACATGTCACATACCCTGCCCGGCCCCTCTCCATGCACCTTGGGTACTCAGCTGATCCCTGTATCCACCTCTAGCTGGCATCCCTTGCCCCCCATCCAACCCACTGTGATCCGCCTGCACCCCATCCTCTCCCTCTGAAGCCCCACTCCATTTCCCCAGCCCCTCCCATCTGCAACCCCATC
>QEPC01002426.1:159944-182409 GCA_003113815.1 Sphenodon punctatus | reverse complement strand
AAAAAAAAAACGGAACAAAAAACCCGAACTTACCCTTCTATTTTTTTTAAAAAAAAACCAACCACCCCCAGTACATTGGTAGCGTTTTGCCCACAAATAGCAGGGCCAACCAGCCAAGGATTGGGAGCCCCCGGATTCTGGGAAGGGGAAGAGAAGGGGCTGGGACGTTCACTCCATCGGTGGCTCCATCATGTAGCCGTTCTCAGTAGACATGTACCCATCAGCTGACTGCATGGATTCCTGGTCGAGGAACATATCCTGGCTTGTCTCCTCTAGCGGCTCCCCCAGGCCATTGTCCTGACCCCTCTCTTCACGCTTGTCCCCTCCCCGCTCAGCCCGGTCTCGCTTGTGTTCCCGCTCCCCACGGTCCCGCTCCCCACGGTCTCGGTCACGCCGGCGATCCCTGTCGCGATCCCGGTCACGGTCTTTGTCGCGGTGGCTGCGGCGCCGGTCTCGGTCTCCACGGTCTCGATCCCTGTCTTTGTCCCTCTCCCTCTCCCGCACTTTTTCTTCTCCCTCTGGCCTGCCATCCAGCCCATCCATCCCCAATTCACCCAAGACAGCGGAGGGATCCGCATCAGCCTGCGCATCGCCCCCAACTTCAGTTGGATCCTCTTTCTTGTTTTCTCGGTCACGGTCGCGGTCTCGCTTGCGGTCACGGGAGCGGCTCCGGCGTTTGCGCTCCCGGTCTTTGTCTTTGCTGCGCTCCCGGCTCCGCTTGCGCTCATCTTTCTCACGGCTGCGAGTGCGGCGGCGGCGCTCGCGGGAGCGGCTGGTGCGGCGGCGTTCCCGCTCCTTGTCTCGGTCACGGCTACGCTCCCGCCGGTCACGCTCCCGCTCGCGGTCACGATCCCTGCAGGTGGGAGGGGCAGAATGAGACTGTCAATGCCTGTCACGCCCCAGGCCCAATGGACTCTTGCTTCCTCCCATGTCATTCCTACATAGCACAGCTGGGCCGTCTACGCGGCCAGCAGGGAAGCATCTTTCCCAGAAGTCTGAGGTAACTTAAGACTCATACGGGACAGTTTAAACAGATAGAACAGAGCTGGGAAAGATAAAAGTGCGACAGAAAAGGGGCCAACGCAGGATGGCGATATCCCAGTCACAGGTGGTCATCGGAGAATCCACCTCCCAAAACCCCTCTCCCCAACCCCCTTGCTCACCGCTCGTCGTATCGGGAGGTGTCGTCCCGGCCTGAGTGCCTGATGTTAACGTCCGCACCACCTCGCCGGGTGCCCCCTAGGCCGCCACCTGCGGAACGAATGGAGATAGTTAGTCCCACACTGTTCCCAGAGAGCAGGGAAGAAGGGGATGCCCTCAAAAAAGACTGCTATCAAATAGATACGTAATCCCCGATAAACACCGGTTTTCTATCCGAGTGTTCAGTAACCACTTTGGGTAGAACCCAGGGTTTCCCCGTCAGAAATCTCTGAACACGAGTAACTAAATTTTCATGCCAAAATACCCCCGAGGCAGAACTGACTGGGATGGGAGAGTGGTAGTTTATTGGTTCCTGCCCCTCTCCACTCCCACTCTTAGTGGTGCCTTAAATGCCCAACGCTTGCCAAAATCAAGGCATGCGTTGTCCCAGCTCCTCATGGTTTGGGGCATGTGCCCAACGCTCACTGTTCAGAACCCGTTGCCTTCACTGGAGTATCTGCCAGTCTTTTCATCACCATGGCTGTGGCACAGGACAGCCAGGCAACTATGGGGTGGGATTGCACCATTCGGGCAGGGAAAGGCACCCTTTATTGCAATCTAATTATGAGGGGTTCTCTCTCTTTACTGTGTTCACAGGTTTGCGCTGGGTAGCAGCAGGATACTTGTGACTGACAATTATCCTAGTGCACAGAACTATTCATGAAAACTGACCAGATCATCTACACTACCCATCCACAAAATAAAATAAATATATCATTTATACAAAAAACTCTCTCAAGAATAATTTATTGCTCTTCTGATCATAAAATGAACTGATCTTCAAATCTGCCCATGTATAAGTTGGCCAACTGAGGGGCCAACATGCAGCGCACGGCCACACCATTCATTGGTAAAAAGATTTGCTCATCAAATTAAAAAAATGTTAAACACTAAATCCGCCAATTGCATAAAAAATAAGTGCCTGGACCAGGAGATGGAGCCCTCCGATTTAAAGTGTGTTCAATTACTTCCAGTGCTGCATCCTATGGGGGATAGATATTCTCGTATAGAGATGCCGCACCCATGGAAGCAAGGATGAGCCCAGTAGTTACTAACTCCAGGTCCAAAATGGATAGAATATTTAATAAACCCTGCGAGTCTCTGAGAAAAGATAGTAGCAAGGACACAAAGGGTCTCACAAAAGAATTCAAGTATTGCGACAGACGTTCCAACATGGAACCATTCCGAGATACTACTGGTCGCCCTGGAGGATCTACCAGACTCTCTTTTAGGAATTTTGGGGAGTATGTAAAATAAGGGCACCCTTCCTTCCGATTCCAGCAAAAACCCAGATTCTGCATCTGTAACTTGCCCCCACCCTTCATGTACCACTATTGCAATTTCTTTTTTCAATGATTGCATGAATTCTTGTAGGTTTATAAAACAAATTGTCTTCTAGCCGACAGTTAATCTCTTTAAAATAAGTTCCTCTAACGGAACAATCGCACCCTTTTTTCAGCTGGTTTGATAATGACCCTCGGGTCACAGACCAATGATTCCAAAGCTTCCCTTTCATCTCTACTCAATATTTGCCAGACCTTCTTTGGTGCAATATGATTGGCTCGTAGTTCTGCCTCTAGAAGCTCTTCAAAAACTTTAATTATAGGATTAGTGGTAGGCCGTATAAATGTAGATTTGGGTCTAAATTTAGAAACAACACTATTCTCCTCAGGTCCCATCCTAAACCAGTCATGTAAATGGATTTGTCTACAAAATTAAAACACAATCATCCTACTCAAAAAATCATTGTATTTTGGCGTTGGCACAAATGACAATCCTTCCTCCAAAACTCTTTTTTTCTACTTCATTTAAGCCCTGACTGGACAAGATCCACTCTACGTGAATTCTTATTGATTTCCTCGGATGTACCGATGACTACTCTCTGTGAAGCATTCTTTTGTTCTGCCCCCCTTGGGAGGACTTGAGGTTCTTGTGTAGAGACACCGTTTCTTCCAGCTTGGGGAGTATGGGACAGTTACAGAAACGTGAGGTTTCCTGGATCCATAGTCTAAAATCTTTAACGCCAGGTGGACTGAAGAGAATAAATGGTCTGTTTTCATTGCAGCCTGGTGTCTGAGTATCCTTGTGTAACCGTTGGAAAGTATAGGAGTCAATCATGGCTGTATCCATTGTATACAAGGATGGTGCTTTTTGATTGCCAATATGTTTGTTTTAATGGGTGGCCATATTAGTGTTTGGGGATGAGGATTTGTTTGGCTGATCGCACTGAAGCGGAGAGATCAATTACATTCAATCAACATAAAGGATAGAGTTCTCGGAGACTTGAGTGGAGCCAGTTACTGGTGGAAGTAAGCTGTCTCTTAAAGAGACCGTATCCGATCTAGATAAGGCATCACATGATCCCATGAGTGAGAATCACGGAGCCACTCGAAGAAGAAATATGCTGTCTCTTTGGCAACCAGTGGAGACTGTTAAGAACTCATTAGGAACTTGAATTGCACTCACTCTGGATGACCACGGGAACTGCAAAGAATGTTAGAACCTCAATTGGCTTTCACCATGGATAACACCTGCAGGTCCAAGTTCCAGGTGGATACGGACTAAGACTCAGAGTTTTTGTTAGTTTTGGACAGCAGATCCCATCAGAGCTCAGCGTTTAACAGTCTAGGAACCTTCTCTCTATGCTCATTGTGTAAGGTATGTGCTCTCTGTGGAACGTGGAGGAGAAGGGGCCATTTTGAGATGTAAGGAGACTGTTTGCTACATTGAATAAGTGATTATATTACTGTTCGGTTTGTTCTTTGCCGCCAGCATTTAAACAAATAAATAAATAGGAAGCTTCATCGAGAATGTCTCTCTCCACAAAAGAGGAGAATTTAGAGTAACTGCTGGAAATGATAAGAACTGACTTTATGGCTACGTTTGTGTTTTACTCGCTGAGCTTGAAGAACTGGGGCTCATTCGGAGATAACACTCTTCATTTTGAACAAGTATTGATTTTGTTTCTCTATGTGACATGCCATCATCTACATAATCACCCGTTGAGAAAGGGAGCTTTTCCACCCCGAGTGTGAGCCATCATTGGTTCATTGTTTTTTTGATTCCTTGATCACAACTACATACGTTTTAACATTGTAGGACATTTGGTCATCGTTGAATTTGATTTATTTTAGCATTTGCATGAGAAACTATGTTATTGTACCAATAAATATCTGTTGTATTGTGGGTGGTTCATCCCGCCCCCTTCTCCTTTCTGGTGTTGAGCAGCAGGATACTCCCAGCAGCACCAGACGCAAATAGTATGGGTGGGACGTGGGTTAGAAAGGCACCATGTTGAGCAATTGGGGAGGGAGCCCATTAATGGCGGTGTTTGATTTCTGTAGGTTCTTCACTCCTCTACAGCAATCACAGGAGAACCATGTCTCCGAGAGATCCCATCGCAGCAACTGCCCCAGCAGCAACCTAGGCCAGATGCTTATTCCCACTTCCCTTCGGGGGGAAAGCGCGGCCGTTAGATTGGGCGGGAAGGCAGGAGTGGGGCAGTCTAAACTAATGTCTTGTCCTGTTTATTTGGATCAGTTTCAATCGGTATCAGCCATCGATGGGGGGAGGTGAGGGCAACCAGTTGTGAACTAGGTCCTTGCCCGTCCTGGCTGGCGAAGACCGGTCAGGAGACGCTGGAGCCATTGCTGGCTGGGGTTGTCAACGCCTCCCATCGGGAGGGTAGCGTGTCGGACATTCTTAAAACTACAGTTGTCTGGCCCCTGCTTAAGTCGTCATCTTTGGACACTGACCCCCCTGGCCAGCTATCGGCCTGTCTCTAACCTTCCCTTTTTAGGGAAGGTTACTGAACGGGGGGGTTCCCAAGAGCTCCAGGCTCATCTCAATATCGTCAGATTTCTGGACCCATTTCAGTCGGGCTTTTATCCTGGGTATGGCACCAAGAATGTGCTTGTGGCCTTGGTCGATGACCTGCGCCTAGGGATTAACAAGGGGAATTCTCCCCTGTTGATCCTGTTGTATCTTTCAGTGGTCTTTGATGCAGTTGATCATGAGGGGTTGTTGACACGCCTACGGGACCTGGCAGGACGCTCGAGTGGTTCTCCTCCTTCCTGTCTGGGAAGTCCCAGCAGGTGACGATGGGCAATTGCTTGTCGTCCTCTCGGGACCGTCTCTGTGATGTCCCGCAGGGTTCTATTCCGTCTCCCCTCTTGTTCAACGTGTCTATGAGCCGGCTGGGTGAGATCATTCGGAGGTTTGGGGTGAAGTGTCATCAGTACGCTGACGACACCCAGCTCTACCTCTCTTTCATCCGCCCCAGGCCCTGCAGTCTCGGTGCTTACCCGATGCCTGGCTGCTGACAGGGACTGGATGAGAATGAGCCGGTTGAAGCTGAATCCAGACAAAACTGAGGTGATGATGGTTGGTCGGCCGTGTGTCTTGAAAGGGATTAGGAAACCTGTTATAAGTCCAGCTCCCTCTTGTCAATAATCTGCAACCACGGAGTGTTTTCGGACCCCTTGCTGCGCCTGAATTGTCAGGTTGCGGCGGTGGCCAGAAGCGCTTTTCACCAACTCCATCTAGTGAGGCGGCTGCGGCCTATTTTCTGATTCCGACCTGGCCACTCATCCCAGCTTTCATCCCCTCGAGGCTAGATGACTGCAACGCGCTCTACATGGGGCTGCCCTTGAGGGCTGTTCAGAAAACGCAGCTGGTGCAGAATCTGGCGTCTCGGCTCCTCTTGGGCGTGGAAGCACATGACACCAGCGCTCCGTCTGCATTGGCCGCCTAGAGCTTTCTGGGCACAATTCAAGGTGCTGGTTTTGACCTTTAAAGCCCTAAACAGTCTGGGTCCCACAAATCTGAGACCCCGCCTGTCCTTCCGTGCCCCGTTGCGGTCCCTGCGTTCAGCCGGAAGTGCCTCCCTGTGGGGACTGTCTGTTTGTTTTGTTCATATGATGAGGGCTCGTAGGGGGCCGTTCTTGGTTGCTGCCCTGGTGCTTTGGAACTCCCTTCCCCCGGCGGTTTGTTTGAACCCAAGCCGGAGTGTCTTCCGGAGGCAGCGGCGTAAGACCTTTTTGTTGGGCAGGGATAGGGGGTGGGTGGATTTTGTAGGGGGTTGGAGGTTTTGGGGTTGTTTGTCTTTTACTGTTTTATGGACTTTTTAATATGCTTTTATATGTGTTTTCTATGTTTATATTTTGTTTGTAAGCTGCCCTGAGCCTTTTTTAAGGAAGAGCGGAATAAAAGTTTAAATAAATAAATGGCTTTTCTTGTTGCCTTGCTACAGGACCGCAGAGCGCTCCCCTAATAACAAGACCTGCAGGTCAGCAACCAGTGGCGCAGTGAGGATTTGGCAAGGGAGCTATAGAGGAAGAAACTTCTTTCTATTTCCAAGAAGAAAGAAGCTTCTGCACCAGAACTATTCTTTTAGCTGACTGCCAAGCTGTAGGCGAGCCTGCAGGCTCTCCTGAAACGCCCATACAAGAGCGTAGCAGGCTTCCCTTTACCAATCCTTCCGGCTAATGAGCAGTTTTTACCGTGTAGCCACTAACACTACAAAAATGCTCATACATTACAATACATGGACTGTAGCATGAAATTCTCTTTTGAAATTATAGCATGGAATTTGTTCAAGTTTTATTCTAATTCTATTTCTGAAATCGTAGCATGAAGTTCTAGTTTCTATTCTGAACTGATAGTTCCACTGTTTATGGCTCCCCCACATACAGGGAGCTATTGATGTCCCATTCGGGGTGCGAGGCACCCCAGCGCCTGCTCCAACCAGGGGCTTGGGTAGCACAACCCCCGTCTGCCTGCCTGGGCAGGGGATCGATGGACGGGAAAAGAAGGGAGTGGAGGGGCATGCAGGCGTGGGTATCAAGGCCCACTAGGGAGTGATCCTCTCTCTTACCAGGAGACTAGAGACCCGTGGGTTTTCTGCATGTGCAGGACAGGCCCCTGTCACATCAGCCAATGTGCCGCTGCCAAGGGTCACTCCCCCCATAACACCCACGGGCACCCCCTTTGTCTCTCCTTAGCACAGTTCCTTCCCTGTGTAAGGTGCACATTCCCCAGCCACCACTCTGGGGTGAATCCCCCAGCCCTCCCCTGACCCCATAAGCAAGGGGATTCAGTGCACTTTGTGCCAGTTCACCATCGCCCCAGCGCTGGGGCAGGACTTCACGTAGCTGGGTCGCTGGCAGCCCGTGTGTTCTTGCAGGGCTCTGGCTACACACACGTGTGCATGAGCAGGTATGGACTGCTATTGGCAAAATGTTTCCGGAGAGCTAATGCTGGGAGTGTGTGCGCGCACGCTGCTGAGCCGGCCCCGCTAATCCATGTAACAAGCATGTCGGTGCACATGCAAAGCCATTTTAAAATGCTACAGCTGTTACCATCACAGAAACATGTAATTTTTTAATGGGGGCGGGGGCAAGGGGGGCATGTTTGACTGGAGGTTTATGCAAAGCTGGAGGATTTCCAACAGCACAGCAATAAAACAGACCCCAATAAAACAGCTGTGAACTGTGTTGAGAGTCATGGATGTGAGAAACCGGGCTGAGCGCTTTGGCTTTGAATTTTTACTTTCGCTTTCCATTTTCACTAGAGGCACTCAATAAACTATGCCATTTTTTTCAATGAACTCTGCATTCTATGCAGAGCAAAAGGTTATTTCCAGCCGCCAAGCGCTGCCAGGTATAAATCCAGGTATCCCCCTTCATGGGCGGGGACAGGGGGCACTGGACCACTGGCTAGTACTATTGAGCATTTCTATAGCCATCACCCAGAGACATAACCTGGAAGAAAGGAACAGCTGCTGCGGCTTCTTCTTTCCAGAGCTTGCTGTGGAGGAGCGTCACGTCAGGGTGGGGGTGAGCAGTGTGTGGCAGGGAAGAATATCTGCCCGTCTATATTTGCCGCATTAAACCTCTCTCTCTCTCTCTCTCTGTCTGTGTGAGTGAGAGAGAGAGAATGGAGGCTGCCCACACGCACAAGGAATACATGCAGGGGCTGCCCGTTTATTAGGGTCTACGCGCTAAACATATGAGAGGGGGCTGCATGGACTGAACACGACTATCATTTCATTTGTCAACAACACCCAGAGACCCGGGTAACACGAATTATTCCTCTCATCTTTCCCTGGTTGTAAGTGAGGTCCGTCAGGGTTTGTAGAGCAAATCAAAATGGTTTGCCCTGAGGGGAAGGAGCTTAAAGAAGAAACAGGAACAGGCCTTGATGATCAAGATGGGGGCACACAACCTGGGCCCGACCTATCCGAAATATCGCCCCTCTCACTGTGCTGCACGGGAATCCCAGGGGCCCGCCCGGGGCCCTCTTCCAGGTACCGGCTGCCAGCCCGTTTCCTATGGGAAAGGCATGCAGGGACAGTCTCGTGCTGTCAAACTGCTTTCCCCCTGGAAGTTTGTCTAATCCCAAGCATTATCTGGAGGCAAAGCAAGACCTTTCTTTTTGTTTGGCACGTGGAAATAGGGGCTGGGGGTGGAGTTTGCTTGCTTTTAAAAGGGGGGCTGGGGCAAAGTTTTTAGAAAACATTTTTACGTTGTGTTTTCTTTAAAAATACTGTTATTTTGTAAGTGGTATAAATTTTGTAAGCAGGGGTATACATTTTAAACAAATACTGCAAATGGCTAGCACCTTGTAGAGGTTGCTAACTTAATTGGACACAACCCCCTCATTTTTTCAATCCGCATAATTAAGAATGACCTAAACCTGTGTTACATTTATTTGTAGGATTTTGTATTAAGAATGTATATTATACACAGCTAAGGCATCCACAATTTAACCCTAACCCTAAAGACAACAGTTACCCTAGTTAAAGAGGCACCAGGTTGCACTTTACTGAAAAGTATTTCTGAAAGCATTACTGGGAACGTAATAAGGCAGTAGGAGTATTAGTAGGTAAAGTAAACACAAGGTAACTAGTTACTGTTTGATCCTACGGCAAAGTGAGCAGCTAAGGACGCTACTGTCATTCGATGTAAATACATTTTCAAATCTGATTGACTCAATAAGTGCCGGAATTGTTGGATGTTTGGGGAAAGGGTGCAGACTGGGCCAAGGGTTGTAAGACACCCTTGTCTGTCCACCCTGCTGCATCCTGGGAAAGAAAGGAGGACAGTGAGCCAATCCCACCGCCTCTATTGTAATTAACCCCATCCCTGCCAGGGCACCTGTCCTTTGAGGGATATCGGTATCTGTGAGAGGAAAGAGGGGTTACACGTGCTCGACATAATCACCCCAACATACAACCGAGACCAGTGCTGGAGGGGTCTCTCTCAAAAGGGGGTGCTATAGGGAGAGTTGCACTGGCTGGCTGCGGGGAGGGAAGCGAGTTCCTGGCTACTGCAGTCCCAGCAGGAGGCGCTGTAGGGAGCAGGATGGGGGGGCTGGCTGTAGACTCTGGGCCCAGGGGGCGCTGTAGGGAGCAGGATGGGGGGGCTGGCTGTAACTCCGGGCCCAGCAGGGGGCGCTGTAGGGAGCAGGATGGGGGGGTTGGCTGTAGACTCCGGGCCCAGCAGGAGGCGCTGTAGGGAGCAGGATGGGGGGGCTGGCTGTAGACTCCGGGCCCAGCAGGGGGCGCTGTAGGGAGCAGGATGGGGGGGCTGGCTGTAGACTCCGGGCCCAGCAGGAGGCGCTGTAGAGAATGGGGCAGGGACACTGGCTGCAGAGGGAGGGCCCAGCTATTCTGGTATCAACAGGGGGTGCTGTAAAGAGGAAGGTGGGCCCAGTACGGTGGAGGCACCGGCTCGTGGCTATTCCAGCCCCAGGAGGAGGCACTCTAGCTAGGTTTACCACAGGGGTGTAGCCAGGCTCTAACGGCCCCGGGTGCAGAGGATGGAGTGGCCTCGTCCCAATGGCAGGGGATAAAGCTGCATTAGGGACGCCAGACCCCTAGGCGCACTGCCCGTCCCCGGCGCAGCTACCCGTGGCTTACCGAGCCTGCGCGGACGCCACCCCTTCACCGTCCGGCCTCTCTCCACGTCCACCAGGACTCTTCGGCCGTCGATTTTCTTCCCGTCTGCGTGCTTGTATGCCGCTGTAACAGATCGGTGTGGGGAGGGGTATCCAGAAGGGGCGGGGGAAGGGGCCATTAGCCACAGTGCACAGGGTCATTCCCGCCCCCCCATTCCCCCAAACCTCAGACACAACACGCCAAGGGGTGCCTGGGGGGCTCCCGAGATTAATCAGCCGGATGAGAGACTGCCCCAAATCCGCTTTCAACACCCCCCTCAATTTAAGTAGCTGGGTTGATCCCGCAGCTTTGGGGGGTGGGGGGAGACAGCCAAAATAGCCGGCCGAGAGGGGTCTGTCCCACACTGGCTGGCAGCCCCGCCCCCTAACCCCGTTAACATGGCCCCTTGTACAGCTGCAAGGAAAGTCAAGTTAATGAGCAGACACCCGCGTACACACAGACTAACTCCTCACCCTGGAGAAAGGGAGGGGAGGTAGCTGCCTGGAATGGAACCCAGCATGGGCCCCCTTTGAAGGAGTGGTGAACGCAGGCTGGGAAATATTCCACGATGGTAGCCACCCCCGCCAGCTAGCCCCCAGACCTCCCCCATGCAATCCCCCCATACAAAGCAGGGGAGCTCACCTAGAGAGAGAAGGGGAAAGGATCAGGGCAGGATGGAGGAGGAAGAGGGGGTGGGAAAGGAGGGGATTTAGGCACAAAAGCTCACACGTTCTGGGAACTGGCTGGCATCCACCTCCCGTCAGTGCTAACCCAACCCCCCCCAGCTGCCATCACATTACAAGGACTCTACGCGGAGGGGACATTCATTGCTCTCATTTCCACTAAAGGGCCGGGGAGGGAAGGAGGGCGCGGGCTAAACAAGTAAAAAAGGAAATAAAAGCGTTTACCTGGAGAAACTACTTACAAAACATTTCAACCTTTTAGCGCCTCAAACTCAAACGCCTCGGGGGGGCCGCTAGCGCTGGGGCCGGAAGCGCGGCTCCCCCCCTGCTCAGGCGCCCCCGGCTGGGGCGGGAGTTTTTTGGATTGGTTTTGGTTTTTGGGACATGGCTGCCGAGTGATTCTCCCTGCCTTACCTGTCTCGGCAGCGGACACCAGACACGCCAACGCCCCCCCCCCAACCCGCTGCCCCCCCTCCAGGCAACGCACAGCTAAACCCCTACGCTGTGGGCTCCTCAGGAGACAAGCCACCCCCACCCCCGGGATGGGGAGCCAGTGACCCACTGACACTAGCTACGCCAGATAAAATATTCCAGTGCAGGGGAATTTTCAAAGTTAAATATTATTCCCTTTGAGCAAGACATATTATTCCCCTCCACAAGGATTGAAATATTCACTCTTAGTTGTTATTCCTCCAAGGAAACAGTTTTGAATTTACATTCCTTTTCCTGGTTTTCCCCCTGCAAGGAAATATTTTATTGCTGAATTTTTTTTAATTCTTAAAAAAATAGACCCCTTTTAAATTCACAAATATTCCTTTTCAATTCTTTCTCCTAAAAGGGAATGTTTTGTTGAATTTAATATTCCCTTGCTTTCCTGATTCCCCCCTCCCTTCTAAAAGCTAGTATTTTACACCATTTGAATTTACTATACTCCCATAGGTTTCCCCTCACTGCCTCCAAAAGCTAGTATTTTAGTTTGAATTTATTATTATTTCTATACTGCCAGCAACGTGCCTGGCGCCAAACAGTCATGACCAGAGGTAAGTCCCTGCCCCAAGGGGCTTACAATCTTGGGGTTTATCTTATTTTTCTAAGAGAGTCAAGTTTCAGGGACTAGGCTCCTCAAATCCTTTTACAGGGTCTCCAAATTTAGTCTTCTAAAAGCAGATGGCTTGGTTTTCAGTAGAGCGTGACTGAAGTTTTTGGTACAAAAAATTAAAACACTTGAGGAAGTTCACGTATTTTGATAAGGAAAAAGTGGGTGGGGGAAATTAATCTGGTGTTTTTTAAGTTTTGGGTTTTTTTAAAAAAAAGACTTTGTGGACATTTTTTTGCATTTTCCTGAAAATATGTTCATGGTTTTGAAAAAGGACAAGATTTTCACCTATAAAAAGGCAGGAACACACAAGCGCGCACACAGAATAAGTGGGAAAAGTCTCCACCACACAAAAAAGGCAGGAAAAATCCTCAAACAAAACACAAAAAAGGCAGGGAAAATCCCCCCTCTCTCTCTCTCAGCAATGTGCGCACACAGAAAAGGCACAAGATAGCTCCCACTCTCAACACACAATAAAAAGGCAGAAAAAAATCCCCTCTCTACCCCCACAGCCCCCAACACAAAGGTGGGGAAAATCCCCATTTCCCTCAAACATAACAAGTAGGAAAAAACAGTCACACAAATGGAAAAGGATACTGCCGTACCAACAAAAACACAAAACCCCCAAAATAAAATTTAAAAATAACCAGGCACCTTTTCCCCACATCCAAAGAAGGGGGGAATATTTTGCCGTTTCTGTGGCAGTACAAAAATGTTCCATACATTTTAAATAAATGTAAATTTCAAGCAAAGGAAGATGAAAAAACTAGTCTGGGAGAGAACCAAAAAACCCTTAATTTCCCTCAAACAAAAGGAAAATTCCAAAAACTTCAGGAACAAAAGATTTAGTATTTTGTCTGGGGCAAGGGGGAGAGAGTAATTCCCACTCCCGAGACAGATTTTTTTTTATTTTTTTTTTTAAAGGACAATTTCCAAATGTTTATTTTATTTTATTATTATTAAGAAGATTTGCTCTACTGCCCAAGACTGCTATGGCACGTGCTGGGAACACTGGGATGTCGGGGACCCTACTGGGGCTGCCGTTATGTCCTTCTGCTCTGGGACAGCACCCCAAAGGCACTGGTGGGGAAACCCCAACTCGATCACAACAGGGTCACTGAATAAGCCCCCTCCCATCCCCCCCCCGCCACCCCCCCATTCCCAAGTCCTGTCCGAGGGAGATTCCAGAAGACTCAGCGGTCAGTAGACCAACGTTAGCCAGTGGCTGCGCGCCCTCACTGCACACCAAAGTCTGTAGCCGTTAACCACTGTGGGAGATTGAGCCCGATGCGTTTCCAGCGCGGCATCAGTCCGTGGTGGGAAGACGGCTTACCTGAGACCGCCCACTGCACAAAGCTTACCTTTACCGTCTGCTTCAACAGCCACATCCCTACCCCTCTTCTGAACTACGCTGGGACGGGATTCAATTTAAACTGTCTGGGCTTTAGACGGGGCAGCACTGTCACCTTGAAGCCATTAACTCAGCTACGGAGGCTACCTCCACTTGGAGAACGGCATCCAATCCAACTTTGCCAACGTACAGCCCAGACTCTGCTCTCAACAGAGTTTAATTCAGAGAGACAGAGGGCAGAAGGGGCCCTGACGTTAGCCAATCTGACCCACCCCGCCAACACAAAAATTCCCTCCAGTTTATTAGCCTCTGACTAACGCTATCACTTTAATCTGGGAGGCACAGGATCGTAGGCCTGAGAGAAAATGTAACCAATTAAAGCCAACCTTATTTCCGACCCACAAGGGGAGGAGGGTGAAGGCTCGGTTTCCTAGTTACTATCAGAAGAACTTTGTGCCTTTTTAAATACTAAAGTTCAGGAGTTGGTGCCTTTTCGCCTTGGTTCAAAGGTCAGCAGCAGAGCTCGGAAGATGGGACTTTTAAATGCAGCGAGCATCTTAAAGCAGCTCAGGGTGTCCCTTCAATCTTATGCTGCCATTAGCAGGTCTGCTGCTGGCTGAGCGGATCCCTCAAGACTGCCTTTAAACATGGCCCCTTGCTGTCTCAGGGGACCCTTTAATCTTACGCTGCCTTTAAAATGCTCTTGTAGGAGAATTAGCCTGCCAACCTCTAAGAGAGGATTCAAGGCAAGGCAGGATTATTGAAGCTCTTACCAGCTCCTTGGTTTTAAAACTCAGCATCCCTGCCATTCGTTAACAGGAGACGATGGCTCGTACGACCTCACAAGGGATGAGAGGGGAGAAATTCAGGCAGGGATGCCAAGTTTCAAAAAAGAGGGCAGCAGGGCTACTCTAAAGAGCCAGAGACGAAAGCAGATAAGATAGAAAAGCAAGGAGGAGGAGAAGTGTGATGTAGATAAACTGCCCTCTCTAGCAGGGAAAGGGGTCATTAATTACAGCCATGCTGGCATGTTAACCCCCCTGGGCTCCCGCCCACCGCCCCTCCGTGCAGCTGGGACAGCGGGGTTAAACGAATCGGAACCTCGGTGGAGACCGAAGACCCGACAGAGTTTGCCCGTGAGTCCAGAGAAGGGGGAATGGGGCGGCACGGTGGCCGGAAGGGTTGATCTTCCTAAACAGATTAGCTAAGCCTCCCCCCATCCCCCCGCTAAATAGCAGGGCTCGGATACCCCCGGTTCTGGAAGGAATCAAGACGACACGCTCCCAGCTCTCCCGCCTTAGCGGGGAACCTTTCTCCATGCCACAGGGGGGGCAGAAACAGCCCCTGCTGGAAGCACCTCTGCAGCCGTGCCGCCGCCAGAGAAGAGGGACAAAGACTGGTTCCACAGGTTACATTAGCCACATCTCTGTGTCTGCACTAACTAATACGGGTCTTGCTGCTGGCAGCCAATCCCCTACGCACAGCTAGTCTGTAAGCACTTGCAACCCCTCAGGGACCAGAGACGGGGAGACCCCTCCCTAAAGCTCTCTAGGCTGCCCAGAAGGGCCATCCAGTCCAGCCCCCTGCTCGGAGGCAGGCTCCCCTCTAACTACCGCACTGCAGCCAGGCGCTTGTCTAACAAAGGAAGGGGAATCTACGGCTTCCATTGCTCTGCAGTTCTTACACTTAGCAGGTTGTCCCGAAGATTTAACCAAGATTTCCCGTGCAGCAATTTAAGCCTGTTCCTTCTTGTTCTGCCTTCTGTGGCAGTGGAGAACAAACCCTCGCCAGCCTTTTCCCATGGCATCTTCTTAGCTATGTCTCCCGCTCAGTCTTTCCTCTAGGCCAGACATACCCATTTCATTCAGCCGTTCCACCTTGGGCTTGGGCTCTAGCCCTTTTAGCGTCTTTCCTGCTCTCCGCTGAATCTCCTCCAGATCGCTGACACCCTTCCTGAGGTGCGGTGCCCAAAACGGAACCGAGGATTCTAGGTGGGGTCTCACCTGTGCCAGGGAGAGGAGCACCGCTACCTCCTGGATCCTGGCCCCATTAACGATGCGTCGGCTGATGCAAAGGTCACCTGATTTGCAACACCGCTACACTCCGTTTATGATCCACCATCACTCCCAGAACCTTCTCTACAGTGTTTTTGCCAAACCAGTTATTCTCTGCTCCCCTTTTATATTTGTGCATTTGGATCTTCATTCCTGTACATAATACTTTAGTTCCTTCCAGCCCAGATCCCTAGTTTTTCTATTTACCAATAGCTTTATTCTGCCCCGTCCCCACAAACCATGGGCTCAGAACAGGATAGTATAAAACCAGCTCTCACACACACATCAATCCCCCGGCCACGGAAAGCCTGCCTTAATGAGGAAGTTTTGCAATACTTCCTGAAGATGCACAGGCTCAAGTTCTGGCAGACTTCACGGGAAAGGAAGTTCCAAAAGGTGGGGAGCAGCCACCGAGAGCTAGATCATTTTGTATTTTAATCCTGTTCTCTGAGGTGTTTGCAACCCCTCCCAGTTTGGTCTCATCTGCAAATTTGATGGATATACCCTTCACTCTCCTACCCAAATCGTTAATGATTGGAAGAGTTCTGGATCCAGGACAGACCCCGCTGGTACTTTACTTGATACCACCTCCTAAACCGACATGATCCATTATCATTACTACTCCGAGTGTGGCTTTTCAGCCACTTGTGAATCCACCTAACGGGTGAAAGCATGAAAACTTGCTGGACATCCATCTGGCATACCGTAGCCAGGGACTCGCGTACACTGCATTTTGTATTTTACAGTCCCCAGCTGTAAGTCTAGTGCCTCCTGCCTAGGAGCAGGAGAGTTGGAGGAGATGGCCCTTGTTGACCTTTTAAGCCTACAATTCTCTCCCAGATACCTTGCCATTTTATAGAGCTTGTTCTACCATGCTCTCCCCGCAACGTGAACGAAATCCAGCATACGGGGAGGAGAAACTCTGTGCCATGGAGGGACAGGCCACCAAGGACACCATCAGTGACAGAACGCCAAAATTGGGACCATCTACCTAATCCCACTGTCACCACTACGTGTTGCTGCAAGGCAACAGACAAGTAGGGGAAGCGCAAATAGCAGACACTTCACATTCCCTCACACGTGCACCATGAGGCAACCCCTTCCCCCCCACCCCCGAGTGCAATGCACCCACAATTTGGAGAAATTAATCTTGGAATAGTATGTACTGGAGCAGCATTTACTGGCACCGCATGAGAAGATTGGGAGCGGAGCCACGGGCAGACTCAGGACTACCCAAACACAGTTAATATCACAGATCCGGACGGCTACTGGATGTACTTCATTTACCCATTGCTGCTCTCTGGGGAAGTTATAATTAAGTCTCAAAACAAGGTCGAGCATACAGAATCTGCCCTTGGTGGGAAATGTAAAGCGTGGAACCGAAGCAGCAAATAGAACGGTCGCTCCAAAAAGGATATCCAAGCCCTGCCACAGAAACCTGCCTTAACCATGCCCTTCCCACTAACTCTGGCTGGGAATACAGACTCCGAAACCCATTTCTCTTTCTCCCTCCATCTAGCAAGAGAGCTGGGAGAGAAAGGGAGCTCCTGTCCGTGCCCACCTCCGGGGAAGTGACTGACTGGCGCTAGTGCCTCACACCTGCCTCTATCCTGGATTGTGTATGGAGTGTGTCGGGGACTGCGAGTTTTGTTTGTCTTACCAATGATACAAACCCTTATACCAACCATACAATGAGATGTTGTAAAAGGGGGAAGCATTAGCATCAGCTGCAAGCCAGTAGTGGCAATTGCCATCACAATGGTGGCTGCAGTGACAATAAGAACACACAATTAATACACCACGCTCCACGACCCGCTTCCCGACACACAAAAAACACAAAGTTACCGCTAAAGAGTCAAGACAACTTTTTGAGTCATCGATTCTCTTAACACAAAGGAGATGGGGGAAGGCGGGGGAAGGCGAGGATCTAGTCCTTCCCGCCACCACCCCACATACGGCCCTATCGGCTAACCCGGCCCACGCCAAGAGGGTGTGACTGGTCGGGAGCCGTGGCGAAGAGGAGGCATGGGTTAACTGTGGCCCATCTGAACACACACACCCGTAGCAGCACCCCAATTTCATTAACCTGCGGGGACTGGGCAAAGGTTTCAGGGGGAGGAATGACACTCCAAAATCCTGTGCGCTCTTAGCATTAACCTTTCCATAGCCAGGCGCCCTTGGAGAAATATCCCTTTGGTTGGGGATCCCATGAACAGTTTAACAAAACAGGGTGTGCGCCGACCACATGTTAGGCTCCCCCCTAAAACTGCTCCTTACTTACCTGCCTGGGAAAGGGGACCCTTGGGTGGGAGATGGGGGCAGTTTATTTCATATAGGAAACATGCGATTAGGGTTTTAACGGAAAGAGCATCCCGAAAAGAAGTTGTTACTTACAGTGCATGTCTCGCTCATGTTCATACTCAATGAAGGCATAACCACGTGGCTTTCCCGAGCGCTTGTTGTAGACCATGTAGATCTGGAAGAAGTGTGGGGAAAGGGGGAGGGGTTGAGGTGGATGAGAGAGACACACAATAAAATTGCCATTGAGAGTCATGGATAAATTCCACCACCCTGTCCTGAAGACGAGTTATGTAGAAGGGGCACCTCGAGGGCCATCCAGGCCAAAGACAGGGACAGAGTTTCCATCCTGGAAAGCCGTTCATAAGCAGCACCATCAGACCGATGGCCCATCTAGCCCAGCATCCTGTCTCCAACAATGACCACCTTCACTCTCTTCAGAGAAGTGCGCGGGAGGCATAGTGTTGAGAGCCATTTCCTGCTGGTCACTCCCAATCTGCGACAATGAGAGGTCTCTTCCCTCACACCTCCCTGGGGTCCCTTTAAAAATTAGCACAAGCTTCAGGGGCCACAGAGAAGTCGAAGCTGGGGTGCTGAAGAGGTTCTCTCAGGAAGAGAAGGGTTCAGTTCATGGATCCATACCATGGATCTGTCCCATCTCGTGTGCATGCCCTCATCTCTGCTCCCTCCCCCAAGCTCAGGTTTTCAATGCTTTGGGGGGAGGGGGGGGGGTAGAACTGGATCCAGAGACCAGTCACAGGTTGCATTTGGCCCCCCAAGCCCAAGGTTCACCGTTCCTGCTCTAAACGACTTGCTCCCTTCCTTTGCAATTCTCTCCCACTTTTATTGGCCAATTACTAGCCACACAGCTTCCCCTGAAGCATCCAATGGGGTCAGAAACGGAACGCTGGGTTGGATGGGCCACTGGTCTAAATCCTCGAAGGCTCAACGTGCACACAAGCTATTGTCCCACCGCCCAGCACTGCCACTGCCCCCTGCTGTAAGCACAACCCCACCGTGCTTCCCTCCGGCAGGAAATTAAAATGCTAGAGGCAGAGAGAGGGCATGTGATTTAACATGGGCATGTGATTTAACATGGACATGTGAGTGGTTCTGATGCCATCTGATTTAAACTGGGCCAGCAACTTCATTTCCTTTCATTGGACGATCTGTAGAAGTCGAGTGTATTTAAAGGAGGACAATCAGTGTTCACTTGAGGTGTCATTATTTGATGACATTTTGCTCAGGCATTCGTGGTTACTGGCTGGCACTTTGTGGGGACTCAATTAATTTACAGCTCAATCCTCTGCCAACTAATGCACATGCTATCAGTTAGCATGACAGATATGGGACTCTCATATGGATGCTGCTGGAGAATCAAGCTGTTCGCTAAAGTTAAATAAAGTAAATAAATCTGAATCATAAGGAATCCTGAATTTGAATCCAGGAAGTAGAATTCCTGGATGTCGCCTGGCTGCGCAGCCCAGCATTGAGAGAAACCATTTATTGCAATCAGAGACCCATGGACGCTGCCCCACCGCTGAGCTCTGCCGCCATTAGGGAATAAGCTTGGATCGTTTTAGGGCTCCTTCATTGTTGCTGTGGAAGGAGAGGCTCCACACTGTTTGGAAACAATGGCCCCGCCCCCTCCGGTGAAAGGGAGTTTAGTTTATTGGTCTAGCCAACTGGCTGTGACATAAAATAGATAAAAATAATAAATACAGCATAAAAATACAACACATAAAATAAATAATATCAGAAACCAGGTAACTGAAGTCTGAACCCACTTCTCCCTAGATTTAACGGCCGAGACCACAAATGCAGCTACGGCCTTAGTGACCGAATCACTGGAGTCATTCAGGAGAAAGCAAAGTAGACAAAAGGAGGTGATCTAATTTCTCCTCAATATTCAAAATGTTAAACCACCACTCTCGGCTACTTGCCTAGATTGGGCAGGATAATAAATAACGTCGTAAATCCTCAACCACTCCACTCACCCAGTGTAAACAACTGCCCAATACCAGCCCTGAACCACCAATGACAACACAGGCTGCATACAGAGCGGCCGTAAACGCTCTCCTGTGTGAGTTCGAGAAGGTTATACCTACAACCAGTACAACCTGGTATCTAAAACGGATACCAGGGCGAAGCCTTAGAACTCGCAGCCGACAAATGAGTTACCTGCACACCCACATCTTCTATACGATGATTAAGCATGCGCTTGACCTGTTTCTAACAGGGAGAGGGGCCAAAACGTTCCAAGAAAAGCCTAGGTTCTGTTGAAAAGGAGGGACCACCTCAGCCCAACAGGCAGCACAGTATGTGGAGAGGGAGCTGCGTGCTGCCTGTTTTTGCAAATGAGGTAATTTGTGGACTTTCCCCCCTGCGTATTGCTGAAGTAGCATAGGGTTGGGGCAAAGGAAGTGTGTATTGTTGCAAGAGAGCATCCTGGGAATTAAATTTGCATAAACATGTTATTCACATTTTCTGCTCACAGGGAGCTTGCAGAATCTGGCTTCCCGGGCTGCAGAATCTAGGATGTTTTGGTGCACTGAGCACAGGTCTCCGACTGCAATCCACCAGACAATTCAAGCTGAGCACCTGATCTACATCAGCTGTCAGCTCTTGTGAACTCTGATACCAAACCTTGCCATCTGCCCTGAGGTGCTGTACTTACTGGGCCTGGGTAAGCCAGTTAACTCCTGCCAGCAGAGGCACCATGACCCTTAACTCAAACACAGCAACGCTGATTTCCGTCACTGGTATCCGAGCTACTTACCCGTTTGATGGGGCCATAGACTTCGAATTCTCGCCTCAGCTTGGATTCTGTCGTGTCATAGTTCTGCAACGAGAGAGAGGCGCTCAGGGAGGCAGTTCTGATAGCGAGGTGGGAGCAGCTCCCTCGGAAGCCATAGATGTGGCCCTAGTAAGGGCAGCCAGTGCTGCTGCATCAGGGGCCACACCCCGCCCCCTTGCCCAGATCTTGAGGAGGCAGAGTCTATGCAAGCGGGAGGGCAGCAGTGGGATGCAAAGAGGTAGGGCTTGGCAGCCCACAGCAATGCCAGGCAGGTGGGCAGCCAGTCTCCTCTGCCAAGCCCCACCTCCCTGCCCAGCATGCCTTGTAACTCTGCCCCAGTGAGCTCGGCCCCTAGCCTACTCCTCTCCTCACTCCCACCCCACTGCTCCCTACCCCCGTGATCCCCACGCCGCTCCTCCTGCCAAAGGGGTCGCTCCCTTTTACCTTCTGCCCCAGGGACCACCCCGCCCTAGCTGTGCCCCTACACAGAGGACTCTGTCTCCAGCACCCCAGAGAAGCAGCCTCATGAGAGGAGCCAGGGAGGACTCTTTGGACAGACGTGGCTGGCAGCTCCTGGGATGGCTGCAGAGAGCTAGGTGGTTAGTGGAAGAAACCACATCAAGGAAGGTAGAAGGGAACTTACGACTCGGGCAACGAAAAGGGTCTTGAAGGCATCTCCCTGTGCGTTGGGATCATTATGAGGGTCCCCTGGAAAGAGGAGGAGGATTCAGGTAAGGAGATATGCAACGTGTCTTCCCCTCTGCTCACCAGGAGGCAGGGGAGACAGACGCTAGCACAAGGGAAGAGCCCGCCATGCCGGGCCCACTTACACATCTTTAGCTCGGTCTCCACCTCCTGCTGCCGGCGCTCAATCTTCTCTCGTCTCTGTGGGAAGAAAGAGCGGGGAAGTGGATGATTTGGGGGAGGGGGGGGGGAAACAGTCCTAGGAACAGCGTCACAACTGACTCCGAAAACGTGGTGATATTAACGTGAGGTGCAGGAGACTGCAGCTGGCAGGGACTCTAGGCACTGGAGCCTCAACTGGCTAGTATGCATGAAGCCCCACACCACCGCTAGCCCCATTTTATAGGGAGAGACAGGGGAGTCCTGGCTTCCAGCCCCCCTCCCCTCCCAGAGAGCACAGGAGTCATGGCTCCCAACTTCTCCCCTGCCCCTCCCCACTCTAGCCCACTAACCAGCAGCAGAGTTCCCAGGGAAACGTACCTTGCGCTCCATGCGCTCCTCCCGCGTCTCCGCACGGGTGGGTGGGGGAGCATCACGTGGATCCTGAAAAAGAAAAGGCAGGAGTTAACAGGCGGGGGAGGCTGAACAAGGGACAAGAAGAGGAGTGGGTTCAGGTGCTGCCATTCACCCTATGCTGTCAGGACTCACCTCAAACTCACGGATGTAGGGGGCGATGCCGCTGTACGGCTGGTTATGGTGCTTCTCATGGGGCAGCTTCTCCAGAGGGGGCAGGTATGGGATGGGGTCTCGGGGGGCAAAGAGGGCCAACAAGTTGGGGGGCAAAAACTGCGTCATCTTGAGAAATCTGCCGTGGTGGGGGGGAAATGAAGTCAGATTGTTAGCAACTGGGCTCCTTCCGATCCCGATCCGTTCAGCCCCTGCCCCCCGGAATCTCCCGGGCGGCTCCGCAACACTTCCCTCATCCCCGGGGCACAAACTCTGGAGGCGCCTGGGAGCCAGCGGCGCCCACAAAACGGAGCTGGGCAACCGCTTCAGGGGGGCAGCGAAGCAAGAACGGTTTCATAGCAGGATGAATTCTGGCTCCCGGAGCTCAAGCTGAGATTTCACGCCCTGCCCTGCCCACCCCCTTCCCAACCCCCTTCCACTGGCCGCCCCCTTCCCCGACTGCCTTCCCGCCGGCCCAGGCTTTCCATGGGCATCGACCCCCCCTCGCTTCTCCAGCCCGTTGCCTCCCCCCTCGACCCAGCCTGTTTGCCCCACCTCGACTCCCCGATTCCCTAGCCCCACACGGCGACACCTAGCCCCTGCAAACGCCCAGCACCCCCAGTGCTCCCCGCACCCCC
>QEPC01002426.1:119582-130993 GCA_003113815.1 Sphenodon punctatus | reverse complement strand
ATGGTGCGGCTGTGCTTGGGGTGTTAGGGAGGTTGGGGGGATGGTGCGGCTGTGCATGGGGTGTTAGGGAGGTTGGGGGGATGGTGCGGCTGTGCTTGGGGTTCTGGGGAGGTTGTGGGGGATGGTGCGGCTGTGCTTGGGGTGTTAGGGTGGTTGAGGGACCGTGTGTCTGTGCTGGGGTACTCCATGTTTGGGGCTACTCGGGAGGCTGGGAGGATAGTGTGGTTCTGGGAGTTTTTAAACGAGACAGGGTTGGGGGTCTGTGATCGGTTCGGTAGGCCGGTGCATTGGCGCCCTGCGTGGAGGAGAGCTTCAAACAACTGGCTCCACGCACAGCTGCCCTGTCCACACAGTGCCCGCCCCATCCCCACATGGGGCACTCTGGACTTTCCCGGACTGAGTGGGTGGTGCCTGGGTTATGTAGCGCGTACCCTCATGCACCTGCCCGGATAGCGAGTGTCCCTGCCCGGGGGTGTCTCGTTTAAAATCTCCCTTTCTCAGGGGCTGCCATTGGGCATTGAGGGATGGCGTGGCTTCCGGAGCCTGTGCTTGTTGCAGTGCCCCATTACCGTCCCATTCCCTCTTTTCTCTCTCTCTTCCTATTCCCCAGGTCCCTCATCATCGCGTTAACGGCACTCCGGCGCACGTGGTGCCGCCCAAGAATCTGAAAGAAGACCCTTTCTTTATCATGGAAACCATCTGTATCTGCTGGTTCGCCTTCGAACTCATTGTCCGCTTCTTGGCCAGCCCTAGCAAGGCAGCATTCTTCAAGAACATCATGAACATGATCGATTTCATGGCCATCATCCCATACTTTGTGGCCCTGGGCACTGAGTTAGCTCAAAAGCCTGACATGGGCCAACCGGCCATGTCCTTGGCCATCTTGAGGGTCATCCGATTGGTCAGAGTTTTCAGGATCTTCAAGCTCTCCCGTCACTCCAAGGGTCTCCAAATTTTGGGTCAGACTCTGAAGGCAAGCATGAGAGAACTTGGCCTCCTCATCTTCTTCCTCTTCATTGGTGTCATCCTCTTCTCCAGTGCCGTCTACTTTGCTGAAGCTGACCACGACGATTCCAATTTCAGTAGCATCCCACAGGCTTTCTGGTGGGCCGTAGTCACCATGACAACTGTAGGCTATGGTGACATGTATCCTGTCACTATTGGTGGCAAGATTGTGGGCTCTCTCTGCGCCATAGCTGGAGTCCTCACCATTTCCCTCCCAGTGCCAGTCATTGTTTCAAATTTCAGCTATTTCTACCACCGGGAGACTGAGGGTGAAGATTCAGGCCAATACAACCACATCACCACCTGCCCCTTCACCCCACCCCCATCCCCCATGCCCCATGCCCTCCGGGAGAAAGCCCAACACCACAAGGAGAAAAGTCATGGAGATGGCACAGTAGCCGTCATGTCAAACTCGGAACTCCTGGATGGATTGGTGCCCACTGTTGACGGACCTAACAAAAGTCTGGTAACGGAAGTGTGACTCCATCCCTGCCCATTTACTGCCACCGCCCTCCACCCATTCTTCTCCACATCTCAGCATCTTCACTGGAAGGCTCTCCACAATGCTTTGGCAAGACATACCCATCTCATGAACCTAAAGAGGGGTGTGGATTTTGGGGACACCTTCAGGGATGGGATGACATAAAGTTGCCTAAGTATTTATAAACGCTACATCCCTCAGGGGGGAAGCCACAGGGACTGGTGGAACAGACATTTAGTGGAGGTCACAATGGACCGTAAAGATGTTCCTCTGAGTAGCTGCTCTCTCTTTTTTCCTCACTCTTCTTTTCTGTTGGTTTGACAGTCCCCCCCTTCCCCCGCCTCCGACTCTAGGAGAGCTATTGGCATGGAGCAATCCCCATGAAATCACAGCAGCAAGCCCTGCTCTTGGGTTACATCTGCTGGACAGCGCGTTGGAACATACCCGACGCAACCTCTCCCCAAATAGCAAGAGGAGAGGATAAATTAAGGTTCGCAGCAAGCCGACGCATCTGAATCAGGGGAAAGCCGAGCTTGGCCTTTCCGAGAGACCTTGGAGAAACTGTAAATACATCCCTTGTGCTTGCCCAATGCCAAGAGAGAAAGCTGTCCCCTCCCCCAAAAACATTCAGTAGAAACCCCCATCACTTACTGTCCAGAGTTCTACCTGGAAGGCAGACATGCCTCGTGCTCCTCGTGCGTTTGAGGGAATGAGCTTGGATTACACTGTCTCTCTCCCACCAATCGGGTGGGCTGTTTCTTCAGGATTCTTCTGTTCATCTCGGAAACTGTGCAACATTGTTCTACACAAACTTCTCCTCTTCTGTGCCTTCACCCTCCAAGGTGTGGTGTAGATTTTTGTCCAGTAGGAGACAGATTTGGGGTGACTCAGCTGAATCTGCAGAGGATGGAGGCATGAGGGTCAATATGACGGGTGCTATCATGGCTGACGTATGGATGTTGACTCATGTATACGCCATGTCAGACAACGTCTCAACCTTCCCCAGCTTTAGAGAAACCCAACTCAGGGTAGTTGGAAGCTGACATAGCTTAGCTCTCTTCCCATGCCAGCTGAATCCTCTTCCAGCTCAACCCTACCCAACTGAATTTCCTTCAAACCCAGTCCAAGTCATTACCCAACCCAACTGGGTCCCCTTCCATACATGCCAACCCAATCCAGCTGGCTCCTCTTCCATCCATCACACCCCAACCCAACTGAATCCTTTCCCAGTCAAGCCCAACCCAACTAGATACCTTTCCATCTACGCCACCTGGATCCCCTTCTTTCCATGCCAGTCCAACCCAACTGACTTCTCTTCCAGTCTAACCCTTCTGATTTGACTCAGTCCTCGTTCACGTCTCTCCCCTCCCAATACAACTTGCCTTGGCCTAGCTCTCACTAGTTCAACAAAGCTCAAAGCCCACCCAGCACAATACCACCATCTTCTAACTCAACTGAACTTAATCTGTTTCCCATCCAACCTTACCAACCAACTAATCTAATCTCAGTTAACATGAAACCCATTCTCCTTCCAACCAAACTCAATCCCGTCTCCATTTTAACTGAGCTCAGTCCCTTTCCAATCCAACCCAGTTCTCACTTGCCTTCCAACCTTCCTTTCAACCCAACTTTATATCGAAGCTAACTAAACGTACACCTTTTCCAATCAATTACCTTCCAATTCAATTGAACAGAGGGTCCTTCCAATCCAGCCCAATCCAATTGCCTTTCAATCCATCTCAAAGGAATCCCGTTTTGACCTGCCTAGGTTTTGCCATCCCCACTTGACCCAGCCATCTACCTTTAAAGAAAACACAACAATGCTGTCCTATCCTGAAATCCAGTCTCACATCCCTTGATAAGTTCTGGTTCTGATATCCTCATGAGGTGCCATTAGGATGGACACCATCCCTCTAACTAATGGCACAAGATGGAGAATTTGGTGGAGATGTGCATATATTAAGGAGATCCCAAAGTCTTAATCTGATGCAGCGATACTCAATGGTAAACATGAAATTGGAGAGAAAGGTCTTGTTTCCTACCGATCGCTCTCCCTGCCATGTTCATTGTCTTAATCAATTCCAGTGGTCTTAAGTTCTGAGTACAACGAGGCCAAGAGGGGAAGCATTCCCCGAGCGAGCGAGCAAGCAAAGTAACTCACCTTAGTAGCTGCTGTGCACAACAATGGAAGCTAGAGTGTGAATGTTGTGTTAGTGAGGAGCAACTCCATTGTAAATATGCATGAATGAATACATTGTAAACGTGCGTCGAAACTGGAGTGTGTGGTAGTTGTAATCACAATTTAACTGCTGTGTGCTTGAGTAACAACTCCTGTATAACTGTGCCCGAGCAAGCGGCAATCCTAGTGTCATTGTGGTAGGAATGTGTATTACTGAATGAGGAGAAACTGTGGTGTAACGGCTCTATCTGTGAGGAGTAACTGTGGTGCAATTACTGTGTGTCAGAGTCTAACTTGCTATGTGTATTGGTAGTATGTACAATGTTACTGCTCTTATGTGTGTAGTGAGTCTGTGTGTGAGAATACTAATTGTTTGTGTGGGTGCAGTAAATGCAGCATAAGTGCCATGTGTCTGAGAGGTAACTACAGTGCAAAGATAAGTGCTCAGTGCGTGGCTAGTAACTACAGTGAAACTGCGATGTGTGTATGACTAATCAAAACAGTGTCCTTGCTATCTATGGGGGTAGTAACTATAATGTGTGCGCACAAGCGAGCAGTAACTAGAATATGACTATGCCGTAGTTGTGCACAAGTCTGTTGTGGCTAAAGTGCAGCTATGTAGTAACTAGACAAGTGAGTAGTTACTACAGTGTAACAGACAGTGTAGTAGCGGTGTACATATAGTGAAAACAGTGTGATTCTGTTGTAGCTGTGTACAGGTGAGTTATAACTACACTAGAACGGTGTAGTAGGTGTGTACATGGAGTGATGTAGTATCTGTGGAGAGTAGCTACAGTGTAGCTGTGTAGTAGCTATGTACATATGGTAATGACTAGTTGCTATGTACACACAGTGACAGAAGTATGATCACGTAGTAGTTGTGCACAAGTACAAGTAGCTACAACATGACCATTGTATGTGTGAGTAGTACTACATTGCGGAAACTTCCCTTTCATGCCTTGACAGAGGTTCAGAGATGAGAGTCTACCAACGGGTCCCTCATTTCTGCCTTCTCCCCCCATCTCTGACTACAAGCAGCTACTCCAGGCACCCTGTGGGCAGAGTCCCTGACCCAGGATGGGTGTCATTCTTAGTACCCATTGTGCTAACATAAGTGACAAACCTCAGGCGGAATCACAGTGCTCTTACTCCACTCAAACTCTCCACTGGAATTCAGCGGAAACCGGTCCTCAGCTTCTCAAGGAAAGACAATACCGGCCCTCACTTGGGGGCTTGTTCTTCTTTCTGGGATTTTGTGTGTGCAGCCTCCTAAGCTTTGGCATTTTGGGTCGTTGGTTAAAGTGATTATTTTTTAACTGTTCGAATTTTCTTGAAGAACAACGTGGCCAGAATTTTACAGAATCGGCCACCAATTGCTTTATTTTAAAGTGGCCGAGTTTGGGTTTTCACTTGATAATGCCATTTTGGCTCCTGCTCGGAAAACAAAAATTTCATCCTGAATTATTTATAGCTCAAGCAAATCCCCTGCTGATTTCAAGGGCCCCATTGTGACTGAGATCAGGGCCCTGTTGTGCTAAGCACGAACGAGACCGTTGAGACTAGGGCCCCATCGTGCCAGGCGCCGTGCTGACACAGAACCGAGAATGACCAAGATCCCAGCCCCCATCACGCTGGGAGCTACATGGACGCGGTGACGGAATCGGGGCCCGCATTTTGTTGAGTGCCGCGCAGAGCCTCTGAATGGAATCAGACAGGGGGGCCGCACTGCCCCCATTATGTCTGGCAGTGCACAGACTGGGTGCCCTAATGTACGGAAAGCATCCAAGGGCTGCTAATTCCTTTCGAATTGGGTGGGAACTTTGAGGTGTGACCCTTCCTCCCCTATGGGAATTGCGTGGCCCCGAGCTAGGTTGTTTACAGAGCACTGGACCCTTCTGAGAAGGTTCCTCCCGCCCCCAAGACAGCATGCCGCCTTCTGTTTATGCTGTACAAAGCCTTGTGGTATCGCTGTGAAGGGAGATAATCTATTGATCTTCAATAAACGCCCAGAGGCCTTTAATTTATTGTGAACGGGTGGCCCCAGTGAAGTTGGTTTTTTGGGGGTGGGGGTGGGTTCTCCCCTTCAATTAGAGGTGAAAAGAATCTTCAGAGCAAACTTTGCCTCTCTCGAATTTCAAAGTGCCAAGTGAATTCAGTTGTGAATGGCTTCGATACAAGGAGAGGCTTGAAAAATGAGAGCTTAGATAACAGCGGAAAGACAATAGTCGGTTGAAAACCTCAGCTTCTCCGCAGCAGCAGTTAAAAAGGCCTACAGAATATCCGAATGCTGCTGGGTAAATTAGGGCTGCAATCATGAATCAATTAGTTGAACCGATTAATTGATTCATCTGTCTAAAACCAATTAAGATTTGTCCCCCAATTAATTGGTGAGCTGCCAGGCCCTTCTGACAGTCCATCGTTCTGAGTCCGTAGCTCAAGGGGACAGAAATCCACGGGGCTCCAGCACCTTGAATGCTGTGTAGGTTTGGTCACCTCATCTCAAACTGGGGAGAGATGAGCCTGGGTCTGGAACGGTTTCCGAAGGAAGAGACTCAGGCTGGCTACGTTAGGGCTCTAAGACTAATGGGGGAGGGAGAGAAGTTTACAAAATCACTAGCGGCACCGAGCAATTAAACAGGGGGCTGTATTTTCCCCTTCTCTTAGTAGGGGAGTCTCTCTGAAATTAACTGGCAGCAGATAAAAGACAAATAAAAGGAAGTTTCCCCCCCCCCCAGCGTATAATTAACCTGTGGAACTCATTGCTGTGGGATGTTGCAGAGACCAGTAGTATAGATACATTCATGGAAGAAGGGTACAATCAGTTTGGTTGGGATATGCAGCCTCAGTTCCACCTCTCTCGGCTGCTGTCAGAGACAGGATACTGGGCTAGATGGACCATTCCTTTAACCCAGTCTGGCAGCAGCAATGGTCGTAATCCAGGTCCCATTCTCAACATCCAAAGTCCTCAAGCACCTTCTATGTCACAGCCAGGACTTCAGTTCTCTGCAAGGGAGGGTTTGGGCAACAAAAGGGTGTTTCTTTAGCTCAAGGGCTACCCAGGGTGAATGCCCTCCCTACTCTCCAGTCATTCAAGGGGTAAGGTCTTTCCTGTCTACGTATGAGAGGCCCCATCTGTCAGTCTGTCTGTCTGTCTGTCCTGCTGAGATGGCAGGGTTTAAATATAGATAGACAGAATACCCAGGATGCCAGCCCAGGGGGAACTGGGCTTAGAAAGCAGGAGGATGCAAAACGCCTATAAAGAGCAGGGTGGTGTGGCATGACTAGGGGGAGGGGGAGTATGGACACTCTGCTCTGGGAGATAGGACCCAGAGAACCCGGGAGTCCTGGCTCTCAGCCCCTCCCACCCCCCCTGCTCTAACCCCACTACCCCCACTCTCCTCCCAGAGAACCCAGGAGTCCTGGCTCCCAGCCCCCCCGCCCTCCTGCTCTCACCCATTAGCCCCCTCTCTCCTCCCAGAGAAGTCCTGGCTCCCAGCAGGTGGTGAGTGCAGTTCAGTTCAGCTGTGGGCTGCCAGGAGCGGAGAGGAGCGCGCCGCTCTCTCCCCTGCGATGAGGTCACTCCCCAGCCCGTTGGCCAGTGTGACGCTGTCCCTCTGCCCAGTTTGCTCCTGTGCCCTGGAGAGTCTGAGGGAGGAGTTTTCTGGGATTTAGGAACATTGGAAGAGCGAGTGTCTGTCTGTTTCGGCTCAGATAGGACTCCCCATTCTCCTAGTCTGGAGCCTCCAATTCCCTACCTGGTGAGAGTCGGCCTGAGCTTTGCCCAGCGCGCCGTGGGGCAGAGCTGCCTTCGTTCCCGTTCTCCAGAGATTTAGAAACGCAGAAGCAGGAGTGATGTATGGACTGAGGCTCTTTCAAAGTACCGAGCAGCCTCCCGCCAAAAGACTGCTCCTCCGAAGGTGGCGAGATTTGCCCTGGGGGCCCAGGCACTTGGGGGGAGAGGTGAGGGGGGCATGGATGGAGAGATGGACAGAGAAAGTGGTGGAAGGAGAGAGATTAGGCAGGGTCGGCCTTACAATTTGTGGGGGCCAGGTTGAAGGTAAAATGTGTCCGGGGCCCTGGAAGCCCCACATCTCTCCTGTGGCCATGGCCCCTTCAGGATCACCCTCCGCCAGGTCCTAAAAGTGGGGGCCCCTCTGGGATGAAATGGGGGGGTCTTTCACCCTCCCCTGGTGAAAATGGGGGCTACTAGTACTGGGGGACCCTCAGAAGTACAGGGAATAGCAGGGCCCAGAGTGGTCATCTTGTGGTTTATATTTTTATTATTTATATAGCACCAGCAATGTACCTGGCACTGCACGATCCACAGTCAGAGACAGGTCCCTACCCCTAAGGGCTTATAATCTGAGAGACAAGGGAGGGGGATACGAGAGAGAGGTGAACATCAGGAAAGACAGGAGGACATTCATGAGGTTGAGAAGTTGCAGGCTCACGTGCTTCGCTTAGTTACAGGGAATTAGGGTCTGAGTGAGGGGGAAAGGATGCAGCATCATTCATGACAAGCTGGGGGAAAGCCTGATGGAAGAGGTAAGTTTTCTGGAGGGATTTGAAAGTTGGGAGGGAGGGAGCAGAGCGAATGTATCCAGGGAGAGAGTTCCAGGCATGAGGGGCAGCGAGAGAGAAGGGGCGAAGACGTTTAGAGGAGCAAGCAGTTCGCGAGCAGGCGAGGGGGGGGCAGAGGAGGAGGGAGCGTGGCAGGATACAAGAGCGGAGAGATACGGGGGAGCAAGGCCATGAAGAGCCTTGAAGGTGAAGCCCGGGAGCTTGTGCTGAATGCGTTCCCATCGAGGGAGTCAGCGCAGGGCGGAGAGGAGGGGCTGTACACGGTGGATGATTTTGGCTGCGGAGCGTTGAATGGAGATGAGGGGGGTGAGATCAGAGCAAGGGAGGCCAGTCAGGAGGGTGTCACGGGTTGGAGGGTCCACACCCCCACTATACTGGTTGAGTTCCTAAATCAGCATCTTACCCTATAAAGGTCCATACGTTTCTCTCAGTCCTTTGGTGTAAGCGACTGGGTCTCCAGACTTAGTTGGCAGAAAAGCCAAATCTTGTCTCTCTTAGTTCATGTTCTCCAGCCTGACTTGCTGGCAGGTTTTCGTATGCAGATGAGAGTGTTCAAGGTGGCTCTGGGCAAGCGATAGCGAAGCTAGTTTAATGGCCCTTGCTTTAAGTACCCTTCCTCCTTCTTTGGGCAAATTCACACGTGCAGCAATTATCTGGATTTTTAAAAACTGGTTCTCAATAGTTCGCTGTTAACAAGTCCTGTTGCATTCACATGCATGCCGTACCGATTTTAAGTACAGCGAAATAATGCATTCAGACCTTCTTGTAGTGCGTGCTTACCCGGCTGCTCAGTACGGTTCAGTTACAGGAAGTGGCCTGTGGGGAGCCAGAAGGTTGCTACTTTGTAGCAAAGTACAACTTTGCTACAACCTTTGCTGCAACTTTGCAAACTTTGCAACAACCTTTGCTACAACCTTTGTAGCAAAGGTTGCTACTTTGTAGAATCAGGGAGTAAAGAGGGAGAGCCTGAGGCTGCTGGAAAGAAGCCCCTCGCATTCTCTCCCTGGTTTCTTTCCGGTATCCCGCTGCTGCTACTGCTGCAGCACTACGGTAGAGGCAGAGGCAGATGATTGAAAGTCCCTTGGAGGGAAGAACTTTTTTGGGGAGAAGCATGGAGGGGAAACATGGAGGGGAAGAACTTTTTTGGGGAGAAGCTGGCTGCAGCCTGCACCCAGCGAGGCAACTACAGGGCTCCAGCTGGTCTCACTGCTTCCGGTAGGGGCAGGAGTAAAACAGCGCACTTGGAAGCACGGTTGCATTCACATCAGAAAAGATTACACACTAGTTAAAACCAGTACGATGTTGCTTTCACACTGCTGTTAAGTGCGGATTTATTGAAAACGGACAGCAAAAAGGTAGGTTTGAGTAGCTTTTCAACACGCATTGCTTTAGTGCGATATTGACTCCATTTAATCGAATTTAAGTGTTCAGACAGGCATGAAACATTCGTGTTTTTTTTAAAACCGCACAAATCAGAACGTCTGAATCCCCCCTTAGTTGGCAGAAAAGCCAAATCTTGTCTCTCTTAGTTCATGTTCTCCAGCCTGACTTGCTGGAAGGTTTTCGTATGCAGATGAGAGTGTTCAAGGTGGCTCTGGGCAAGCGATAGTGAAGCTAGTTTAATGGCCCTTGCTTTAAGTACCCTTCCTCCTTCTTTGTCTCAGGTTTCCCACCTTTGGGGAGACCTGAAGTGTGTCAGTAGGCAACCCAGGCAAACATGAAGGTCCATTTACATCTCCATAGGGTTCCGTCTGGCAAGCGTTCCCCAAATACACTTTCTTTGTATCTCTTTGCATTTCCTGTAGCTTGGTCACGTGTCACAGCCGTAATTTGAGTTTTACAGTTCTCAGTTATAACGTTACATACATGTGGAACCTTTTGCTTTACATATTTACCAGGCTTGTAGTCTACATGTAGGACTGTGTTACACATGTGTGACCCTATGTTATTCCGTGACAGAGGAAGCTTCAGTCAAGGCGAGAGAGGACTAAAGCATGGACTAGGGGGTTTTGCGGTGACAACAGTAAAGCAAGGCCAGATTTTAGCAATACTGTACAGAACAAAGCAACAGGATTTAGCAACAGCCTGGATCCAAGGCTTAAAGGAGGGGAAGGAGTAGAAGATGAATTCCAGGCTACAGGCCTGAGGGACCGGCTGGATGGTGACTCCCCCAATGGAAATTGAGAGGGAGGGAGGAGGGGAGTATTTGGGGGGAAAGAGGAGGAGTTCAGTCTTGGCCATATCAAGCTTGAGCTGGCGACAGGCAGAGATGTCAGCGAGACAGTCAGCGCTATGGGTCTGGATGGAGGGGGAGAGCGTGGGGAGTGGAGAGAGAGTTGCGTGTCGTCAGCGCACAGGGGATACTGGAAGCCGTGGGGTTCAATGAGTTTACCTAGAGAAGGAGGGTACAGGGAGAAGAGAAGGGGGCCCAAGACAGAGCTTTGGGGAACTCCCACAGAGAGGGGACGCGGCGTAGAGGAGGTACCAGCAAGAGAAACGCTGAAGGAGCGGTTTGAGGGAGAAGAAGAAGAGAACCAGTCAAGAAGAGTGTCCCGGAAAGCAAGGGAGCGCAGCAAACCCAGGAGGAGGCCACCACCGACAAGGCAGAAAGATCGAGGAGGAGGAGGACAGAGGCGAGGCCCTTAGGCTTGGCTAAGAGAAGGACATGGGTTATTTTGGCGAGGGCAGGCCCAGCCGAGGGGGGAAGCCCGACTGGAGGGGGTGAAGGGAGGAGTTTGGAGAGAGGAAGTCCAGGCAGCCCGTGTAGGCAGCTCCCGCCAGGAGGGTAGGAGATCCGCGAGAGCGGAGATGGATTGACGGACAGGCAGACAGACTAAAGCGCAGGGCTAAGGAACCTCAGACCCAGGGACCCAACGCGGCCCTGCAGCAAGATTTCCTGTGGCCCCTTTCTAGTTCCTGCCCCCCAGGCACCGAAACACCGAGCTCAGGGCAACGGAGCAGAGAGATAGGGGTCGCGGCCAGGGCACAGGGCTGGGATCTGGACCCTCCTTTGCTTTCGCGCCCCGTTAAACCAGCCCGGCCCCAGCTTCTACGGGGTCCTTGGAGCTTCTACTCCTTTCCAAAGCGGCCGCCGGGAGGGAAACGTTTCCGGACTAGAGAGAGGAAAAGCCAAGGGAGAGACACATCGATAAGGCCCCCCCCCCC
>QEPC01002426.1:66440-77929 GCA_003113815.1 Sphenodon punctatus | reverse complement strand
AGAGAACCCAGGAGTCCTGGCTCCCAGCCCCCCCTGCTCTAACCCCTCCCCGCCCAGAGAACCCAGGAGTCCGGGCTCCCAGCCCCCCCTTCTCTACCCATGCTGTCTGTCTCTCTCCTCCCCTAGGCAGGAGTTGAAGGATTATCCGCGGAAAGATGCGTTGACGTACTGGCAGTTTGAGGGTTACCCCAAAGCGTGGGGTCACGGTCTGAAGGAGAACCCGCTAGGCCAGGACTCATCCCCCATTCTCCGCGAGCCTCAGCCCATGCGAGACGTAGCCCAGTTCCCCACTGGCCCCCGTGTACCCCGTCTGGGTCCCCTGACCCCCGCTGTGCCCCAGCGGGGGCTGCTCAGCCTGATGCAGGAGTCGTACCAGCCCCCTCATGACAGCAAGCGGATATGGGATCGCTTCTGCCCCGTGGAGCGACCCCCCGCCGTGTCCTGCAAGGTGCCCGTGCCCGCAATCATGTCCGTACCGCGGATGTATGAGACCGAGTACAAGAACTATGGGAGCAGAAAGCCTGTGCCCATTTGATGGGCAGGGGGCGTGAGAATAAATGCTACCCAGAATGCATCGCTTGAGCACATCCTAAAGCCTACCCCCAATTCACTGCTTTCCCCAGACACACCAGCAACAGCTGCCCACAATGCTGACCCACCCTACCCCACCCCTGCCAGGTCTGTAGGGTAGAGACGTTTACAAAGCAGCCTGCCCCGTGCCTCTCGTCTCAGAGGTACCAACAAGTTACTGACCGAATGAAAGCTCTGAGTAGAAGCAGCTGCTGAGCTGCAGCTGGGGTCTTTTCTGGGCTCCGTGGCCCTACCCAGCTGCCCAAGAGAGGGAGAATTGTCACTCAACAGTAGCAGTAAGTATTGGCTGCTAAGGAATGAGGAGTTGCTCTTTCCGTTCTTTTTAAAGAAGCTGACAGAGGGGAGGCAGAAGCATGCAGGGCAGTCTAGGAGCAACAACACTCAGCCACACAAGCAGCGAGCTAGCTTCCCGAGCAAGACAGTCCCCCTTTCTAATGGCTACATTAAACGCGGTAGCCAGCGGTCGTAGTAGAACCTAGAAGTGATGGCTGATGGATCAAGAATTCACATCTGGTCTCGGAATGGACTACGGCTGGGATTTCAGCCCAGGCTCACTGCAGTGGGCTAGGAGAGAATCCGTACAATTTCATCTGTCAGAGAATCAACACAAGAGGAGACGCATCCAGAGTATGGAAAAAGCTTTATTGTTCGTGGGAGGGCTGAGTGCTGCAGGGTACAGGCTGGGGTGGCTTAGGAGCTGGCTGCATTTGGCTCTTAGGCAGTTCATGGGCAGCTCTTGACTGATCCAGCGCTTGCGTAAGTCTGGCTTCCTTGCACCCGTTTCCGCAGCCGAATCCCAGCTGCCAGGAGCGCAGGGCACCGGCGGCTGCCCACGCTAATTCGAAGCAGGAGAGGTTTGTGTGTGCACATGCATTTTAGGGCGTTTGGCCATAGGAAGCTTTGTGTACATTGTTCTTGTGGAGAAACTTTCCCCACCTTTGAAATAGAGGATACGAATGTGTGGTTCCTGCCATTTTTAAAGATTGATTTAAAAAAAAAAAAAAAGTTTGTTTTTTTCCCATCCCAGTTTCAAAGTGAAGTAATGGGCTACTTTAAGTGTGTGTTAATATATGCAAATTAGCATATATAATTATACAAATTATGCTCCACACAGTGGGTGATGGAAAAACTCGTAAATTCTTCCACTTGGGCAGCTCTGCCTACCCACAATTTACTGCTCTCCATAAACATACCAACACTTGCTACTCTGCTCCAATGCTGCCTCATCTCTACCCACAAAGCACTGCTCTCCCTGGACATGCCAACACCAGCTACCCACAATGCACTGCTCTAGACACTTCCTCAGCCATGATGGAATGCCATGTCTCTGCACATGCCTACACTACATACCCAGAATGCACTGCTTCAGCACTCTCAAAAGCCCACCCTGAGCGCATTGATCTCCCTAGACACACCAACAACCATTACTCTGAACGCATTGTTTTAGTGCTCCCTAAAGCCTACCCACAATGCACTGCTTTCCCTAGAATGGCTTTTCTCATCTGCCCACAATGCACTGCTCTCAGGCCAGACATTTCTCTTCCCAGGTGGATTCTCTGATAGATCAGGCACTGGCACAAGCAAGACAATCTTCCACCATTAAATCACTCTCGAGTGGTTCCACTCTTTCCTTTCAGGGAGGTCCCAGAGAGTGGTTGGGGGCAACTGCTCATTGTCCTCGCAGGACTCCTCCTGTGGGATCCTACAAGGTTCTGTCCTGTCTCCCCTCTTGTTCAACGTGTTTATGAGGCCGCTGGGTGAGGCCATGCAGAGGTTTGGGGTGAAGTGCCATCAGTAGGACGAGGACACCCATCTCTACCTCTTTTTCATCTGACTCGGATCCTGCAGTCTTGGTACTTACCCAGCTGCTGTTGGGGACTGGAGGAGGGTGAGCCAATTGAAGCTGAATCCAGACAACACTGAGGTGATGATGCTTGGCCGGCCTTGTGACCTGGAGGGGATTGGGACTCCTGTTATTAATGGAGTCCGGCTCCCTTTGGTCAATCAGGTTTGTAGCCTTGGAGGGTTGCTTAATACCTGTCTCTTATACACATCTAGATGTGTATAAGAGACAGGTCTAAGCCAATTGAAGCTGAATCCAGACAACACTGAGGTGATGATGCTTGGCCGGCCTTGTGACCTGGAGGGGATTGGGACTCCTGTTATTAATGGAGTCCGGCTCCCTTTGGTCAATCAGGTTTGTAGCCTTGGAGGGTTGCTTAATACCTGTCTCTTATACACATCTAGATGTGTATAAGAGACAGGGAGAAGACTAATTGGCCTGAAACATGCTGGGTCTGCTAAACTTCCTTGTTTAAAAATAGGGACTAGAATAGCTTTGGCCCCGATGTTCGGGGGTACTCCAGAATGATTAATTGAGGTAAAGAATCTAGCTAACCCCGGAACCCACCAGGACACTAAACTCTTAAAAAGCTCCGGTGGGATTCCATCTGCCCCTGAGGCTTTGCCTATTGCAAGTTTACTAATAGCCTGCGATACATCATATTCCGTAACCAATGGGGTAAAGAGGAATTTATCTCCTCCCAAAACTACATACTCCATGGTATTGTCTAAGAGAGGGCCTGACAGATCCACTGTCTCAAAAATGTGAGAATAGTAGGATATCCAGGTCTCCTCGGATATCAAAGGTTCTTCAGCCCTCCCTTTATTTGTACACCAAGTATTGATTAGACTCCAGAATTTGGAGGAATCCTTAACCTGCGCAGCGACCTGTAACTCTGCCCATGTTTGTGATACTCTCAATTTTTTCTTCTCTCTCAAAAGTTTGTGGTAACTTCTTCTTAAGAGGCTGAATTCCTGCCAATATACATTCACTCTAGATCTCATCCACCTTTCAGAAAAAGAGATAACTAAACAACAGAAAAGGACATGTACTAACCGGATACTGGCGGCAATCCACACCATTGCAAGAACTTGGAAATTTGCAAAAGGACTTACACGCCAAGCATGGCTTCATAGACTATGGCACTGCCTATCGATGGAACTGATTACAGCCAGTCTTGAAGACAATCTAGATAAATTTTATAAAGACTGGGACCAATGTTGGACAGGATTAACGAAAAAGATAAAGATGGAACATTCACACACTCGACTTGCTTAAGAAATTTATATTGAACAGGGGGGAGGGATGCAGAAAAGAGGGGGGGACTGAGGGTGGGAAAGGGAACCTATTCAAGTTAAATCACATTTGGTCAATGTAATAAAGAAATATACAGCGTTACTTGGGGAAGGAAGAGAGGAGATGGGGATGAAGGAGGAGGCGGGAAAAGAGGTTGGGAAAGGGAAATAAATGTAATATTTTGATTGGAATGTGATATTACAATGTCAAAGTTAAAATAAAAAAGAAATATTAAAAAAAAAAAAGGGTGGATTTTGCAGCTGCTGCCTGGGACTGTGGGACGACTGCCCCAAAATCACTGAAGAATGTGGGACACAGGAGAACTATAAGGAAGGCTGCCTATGTGTCTGAATGCTCCACAGGGCCTTTTCTTTCCCCACCACACACACTATGTACAAAAAATACAATTGCCCCCTTTTGTGAAAGGTTTAAACAAAGTCTCTTTTTTCAGATTCCCAAGGATGGTGTCTAATTGTGGGGCGGGAGGGAGTGGGGTTCAATGGGGGTTATGGATCTTGGCTATTGCTGTTTATGGGATGGTCACAGGAGCAGAACCAAGCCTGCAGCTGACACCAACAGAAACCGGGACAGTGAGTACCTCCAAAGAGGGGATGAGCCATCAAAAAGATTTTGCTGCATTGGGAGACTCGAGGGGCAATAAGATTACAAGCAATGACAAGCCCTGTGGGCCACATGGAAAACCAAGCCGCACCACTTCAAACGCGGGGAAAAAAAGGAGAGAGAGGGGGTTATCAAAGCCATGAACCGAGCAGATAAAAGGAGCGTGGATTTATGCTTGGATCAGAGAAGGCAGCTGTTGGAATCAGCCCAGCGCTGTGTTAATACCAAAGGGGAAGTAACTTTTCAACTTGAAGCACAATGAACTTGTGGAACACGGTGGAGATGATGAGTATAGTGGGTGAAAAGAAAGGACCGGGTAAGAATAGGGCCGTTGACGCAAGACAGAGGTGCAAAAAAATGTTCTCCAGGACTCATTGTGAAAATTAGTACAAGCTCTGAGGGCCACTCAGACATTCTGGGCAAGAGCACTTAGCAGGGGCGTTCAGGAAGAGGAGGGTCCATAAAATCATGAGTGGTGTGGAACTAGTAAATAGGGAACAGTTATTTCCCTCTCAAATACTACCAGGACCAGGGAACACTCCATGCAACTAACATGTAGCAGATTTAAAACTATTTTTTCCACTCAGCGTACGATTAAGTTGTGGAACTTGTTGCCAGAAGAGTTGGTCAAGGCCAGTAGTATAGTTGAGTTTTTAAAAAGGACTGGACAGGTTTCTGGATGGTCGGTCCATTAGCAGCTATTAGCTGGGCAGGGTTTGGAAAATGTAACCTCTTAACTGTCAGGAGCTGGGAGGGAACATATCATCCCATTGTGACCTGTTGGGTACTTCGCCCAAGTGACAGAGACTGGCCACTGTCGGAGACAGGATGCTGGGCTCGATGGACCACCGGTCTGACCTCATGTGGCACTACTTATATTTGTTTATTTGCAATATTTAATATCCTGCCCCCACCCCACCCCCCCTAAAAGCAGCTTGGGGCGGCATACAAAACCATATCAGTATTAAAATAATAATAAAAAAATCACAATATAAAAACTAAAACAAATGGTGGTCTGAAGAACTCCGTCCTCCCGACTCCCTACCCAACCCTCCCATTCCCATCCCCCTCAAACACCTGGCGGAACCACCAGGTCTTCCAACAGCGCAGGAAGGAGGGAGTCTGGGGATAGGCGGACGTCTGCTGGGAGAAGATTCCATAAATGGGGAGCTACGACCAAGAATGCCCTCTCCAATGCTGCCCCCTGCCAAACACGGGGGACTCCAAAAGGGAGCCCCATGCCAACCGCAGAGGCCGCTTCAGGACCCGGGGGATGAGGCGATCCAGCAAGTACACGGGTCCAGGCCACGTGGGGCTTTAAAGGTAAGAACCAACCCCTTGAATCGGGCCTGGAAGACTACATGCAGCCAAAAGACCACCGGCGTAACGTGCTCCCGGTGACTCGACCCCGCAAGGAGTCGGGCCGCCGCATTCTGCACCAGCTGCTGTCCCCAGGGGTAGCCCCATGGAGAGCATGTTACAGTAGTCCAATCTTGAGGTAATAAAGGCATGGATGATGGCGGCAAGGTCAGAGTCTGAAATGTACGGCCACAGTCGACGCGCCAGGGGCAGTTGACAAAATGCATTCCTTGCCCCAGCCACCACCTGGGAATCCAAGCAGAGCTGTAAGTTGAGGAGCGCACCCAGACTGCCAACCTGAGGGACCAAGGGAGGATGAATCCCGTGAATGACAGGAGCCTCCACCCCCTCAGTCCTCCCCACCATCACCACCTCTGTCAGCTTCAGACGGCTTCCCCTCATCCAGTCCCCCACAGCCACCAAACCCCAGGTCAGCAGAGACTGCCAGGCCCAGGTCAAGGCGAGCAAGCGAGCTGGGTGTCATCAGCCTATTGAGGACACCATACCCTGAACGCTCTCACGACTTCACCCAGCGGCTGCCTACAACAGGCGAGGGGACAGAACCGACCCCCCACGGGCGGGACCAAGAACAATCCCCCAGCGCCACACGCCGAGTTCTCCCGGCCAGGAAAGAACGATGCCGCCCACCCCAGCTCGGTCCTGCAGGCAGGTCACCAACATCTCGTCATCGGCCGTATCGAAAGCAGCCGACAAGTCCCGAAAGGACAAAGAGGGTAGACTGTCCCCGATCGAATGCGCGTCGTCGGTCGTGCTGGTCCAAAGCCAGACTCGGAGGGATCCAGAAAGCCAACCCGGTCCAGATGATCGTGAAGCTGCCGAGCCACCACCTAAAAAGAGAAAGTTAGAGACCGACCGACACCTGGCAAGACGGCCAACAGCCAAAGATGGTTTCTCGAGCAAGGGCCGCACCACAGTCTTCCTGAAGAGACCAGGGAACCACACCCTCCAAGGAGGCGGCGCACCGGCCCCACTGTCTCCCTGCTGGCCCTTGACCAGCCAGGACGGGTAAGGATCGAATTCACAAGTTGTGGCCCAAACGGCACCCAGAACATCCACCATGTCAGCGGGTGTCACCGGGTGAAACGGATCCCGTCAAATAGGATAAACTGGGGCATTCATGACTCCTCGTTCCCCTACTGTATCAAGGGTTCTTAGCCTGGCTCGATCCTGTTAGCGTGTGTGCATGCCCTCCTATCTGCTGCACTACTCTGCGGGTATTTGGGGGAGGAACTGCATCTAGAGGCCAGGGCCAGGAACTGGAAACGGGCAAATAAACGTTAGCCGTGGGATACGTTTGGTCCCTGGGCCTGGGGATTTCCATGCCTGATGTAGAGAAAAGGGAGGGAGAGTTGGGATTTGGCACGAGAGCCAGACAATGCCTGCTGCCAAAAGTAAAGGATGTTCACCTGTGGAACTCCTTGCCCAGGTGGAGCTGGGGAATTCTAGCTCTGGATAGTTCCCCGCAGCCCCAGAGGCAGGGACCCACTGAATGGGGAAAACACAGTGACCACAGGTCCCTGCCCATAGCGAGTCCGACCACAGGAGGGGGGGGGGGGCGCAGTCTTGCTGTAGAGCCATGGATCATCAACTTTCCAGAAACTAAGGAGGCAGCCATCTCATCCCCGTCCCCCTAATTGCTCACCTTCTTCTTGTGGTCTCCTTGGCATGGCTGGGATTCTCTCAGGGACAACTGGCTCAGGTGCTGGGGCGGGGAGGATTTGTCACTTAGCAACCCACCTGGCTGCATCCTGCCATAGTCGCGAAATAGGCAGACTTGGCCAAGAGATGAACCCGCAGAGAAACACNAAGGGCAAGGAACCCAGATGGAGGAATTTGGAATTAGGGATATTAGGGGGCTAGAATATTTTTGACAGCCCAGATAAAATACAATTGAGGGGCCCAGAATGTAAGGATCACCCATTTGCAGGGGTTGCAATAAACATATGGCGGGAATGCCAAAGGAAGTTTGGAGGGAATGCCAAAGGAACCCCATACACCCCTCTAGAAAAAAATGGGCCTAAATGGGATAAGAGAGAGAGAGAGAGAATATGAAAAGATGGAGAGAAAAAGGAATATACAGAGCAACACACTTATTTACACAAGGGAGACTAAAAACAAAGGAAGAGATTACACAGGAAAAGATACCTTTTTGGCAGTATTGCCGACTGCATAGTGCGCTGACAAACCCAAGGGATAAATTAAAATTCAGTCAGCCTCCAACAGAGCTAGAAAAAAATCCTGTTTGATAAAATGGGACAAAGGGGAATTTTTTCCTTACTGCATAAGATAGTAAAGACCATATATTATATACCAGATGCTGGATATGTATCTAAGTGGGAAGATGAACTAATGGTAGAAATAACAGAGAAAAAGATGAAACAGATGTGGCAATATACTAATACATGTTCCAGCTCACTACTGGTTAAAGAACCACAAATCAAATTAATGCACAGGTGGTATACTACGCCAGTAGAAATCAATAGAATAAAAGCAACATATCCCCCAATTTGTTGGCGGGGATGTGGAGAGAGAGGTGCATACATACATGCATGGTGGAGCTGCCCAAAGGTTGCTGAATTCTGGAAAAAAGTATGGAAGGTTATAAAAGTGTCACTAAATATACCATTGCCTTTTAAGCCAGAAAGGTTGGGGGGGTGTTAAACACCACCACCCCCAGGGATCGGGTCTATACTTACCGGCGGCTGCGGGGACGCCGCGGCCGCTGGTGCTGGGGGGTGGGCTCTTTTTTAAACAAAAATCCAGGCNGTCTCAACCGAGCCAGCGTGGCTGCCTCTTCCTGCTGCCGGGAACGGGCAGGGCTCAGCAGGCTCAGGGAAGCCTGTCCCGTCCCATCCCAGCAAGGGAGGGAGCCTCTCTCTCGTGCTTTCCCACACAAGGGGCAGCAGGGGAGGAAATCACTCTCCAACCGGGTCTGTCCTCCGTTCCAATCTCTGGGACTGGTGGGTCGGCTCAGGGCCTTTCCCCCCCAGGGGGCGCCGGTCCAGGCCGGCTCAGGGCCTTTCCCCCCCAGGGGGCGCCGATCCTGGCCGGCTCAGGGCCTTTCCCCCCCAGGGGGCGCCGATCCTGGCCGGCTCAGGGCCTTTCCCCCCCAGGGGGCGCCGATCCAGAATGGTCGTTCAAGGTCAAAGTGCCAGTCGAGGATAGGCTCCTATGGTGCCTCCCATTTGGGGGTGGGGAGCAGAGAGAAGGGATCTGCTGGCCAGACCCTGCCCCCCTCTCGCCCCCCCCCCCCATCGACCGGGCGTGGCTCTCTCTTGCCGCGCCGGTAGAACTCCACCTATTCCCCCATCCTGGAGATGGAAGTAGTATTTACACTTCCTCGTAGTGGGGACAGGAGGGGAGGCAATCGCTCTCGGATTGGGTCCCAGAGCTCAGCTCGGTGCTCCCCAATTCCCCTTTGCGAGAGCCTGCCTTGGTTTTGCAAGTGTCACTATGGTGGGGGGGCGCTGCTTGTTTACACAGGGTGGGGTCTCTCGCCCGGCAAAGAGATGCAGCTGCCTCTGGGCTGAGAGTACTCACTGGTTGCTGGCTGAGCAGAAGGCTGCGAAGCTGGGGGTTTGCGCCCGGGTTTTGGGGTCTCAGCATGGCGGCTCCCCCCTGGGGGGGCTGGGGGCCAGCCTGGGGGGGCACAGGGGCTTGTGGGGGCTGGCTGCCAGGGGGGGCTGCCGGAGGCTGCGGCTGTTGTGGCGGAGGCTGCTGCTGAGTCGCGGCTGCTTGCTGCTGCACACGGAGCTGCATCTGGAGGGGAAGAATCGGGGTGTCAATAGCATCCCCCTCAAAACCTCCAGAGCCTGCTCCATCCGCTGGGCAGCCCCCCTTCCTCCCCCCTCCCCTAGCCAAACACTGGGAGGTGTCAGGGCTGGGAGAGGAGACTCCCCACAAGGATTCTGGCCTCCCCCACAAAGATCCACCCCGGGCCTCACCAGGCTCTGCTGTCGCTGCTGTTCCTCCAGGATCCCGACCTGGGGCATGTTGGGGCTCACCTGCGGGCCCCCCATCTGTGGGAAAGGGGGAGGGGAGAAGTAAAGAGGCAGAACAAGCCCCTCAGGATTTTTACAGCAAGCCAGACAGCGGTCACATCTTGAATCCGAGCCCGTCCCCGAACTCACAGCCCCCAATCCCAACCCCAGCCCCATTCTGAGCCCCAGCGCTATCACCCCCCAGATCCCAGCCCCTGCCTTCTCTGTCCTAGACCCCTCCCATCTCAATCCCTGTTCCCAGGCCCCCCCCCGCAACACACATCCCCTAGCCCCCCCACCAGTCATGCCACCCCTCCAANTCTAACTGATCTCCACTCCCCTCCCAGAGAACCCACCAGTCCTGATTCCCAGTCCCCCCCCCCACAAGAGAACCCAGGAGTTCTGGCTCCCAGACCCCCTGCTTTAACCCACTAGCTCCCTCTCCCCTCCCAGAGAACCCAGGAGTCATGAGACCTAACAACTGGGGAACCAACAACCAGAACATTTGAGTTATTCTCTGGGAGAGTGAGGCCTAGTGGGTTATAGAGCGGGGGTGGGGCTGGGAGCCAGGACTCCTGGGTTCTCTGGGTGGGGAGTGGGGGCTAGTGGGTTAGAGCAGGGGGGCTGGGAGCCAGGACTCCTGGGTTCTCTGGGAGGGGAACGGGGGCTAGTGGGTTGAAGCCAGGATGTCTGGATTGTATCCCTCCGTCTCACTAGCTGCTAGGTGAGTTGCTCCCAGGCAGATTCAGTCTCCGCCACTCCACTCCCCAACAAGGCCAGTAAGAAATCTAATCCCTGCTCCCTCCCCCTCCCAGTCTGGCCTTGGCCTTCTCGTTGCTGGTATAAGATGAGAAACAGGGCAGAGACAGGACCCAGAGCCCTCAATCCAAGCCAGTGTCATGAAGCTCAAGCAGGTGAGGTTGGTGTGCGTGCGCTTGTGTCCAAGTGTGAGCAGCCACGCACGGCCAGGGTGTGCGCATGCAACGGCTGGTGTAGAATGGAGGATGTGGGCTAGCAAGCATGAACGGGGAGTGTGCAAAAACGTGAATGCGCGAGTGTGTGCAAACTAGTGGCTGCACGGCTGTGGGGAGATTGTGCAGGCTGCATTTGTATCGTGGAGTGCGTGCAACAGTGCCGGTCTGGGTAACGTGGCTGTACTGGAGGATAGAGAGGGGTATGTGAACGTGCAGCTGTGTGCACGAGGAGAGGCAGGAGCACGTGGACAGGAGATGCATGTTCAGGGGTGTGGAATTGTGTATTTGCAAAGGCGTGAACTTGTGTGCAGTCACCTGCAGAGGGGGCATATGCATAGGTGTGAGTGCACGTAGAGGACGTGTGCAGGGAGTCTGAGTGAGCAAAGGGGTGTTGACAAGGGAGTGGGGTTGGCTCATGCGTACACTTACATTCGTGTGTTCAAGGGACAGAGTGGGTGCAAGGAAGGTGCGAGTCGTGTGCAGGGGGAGAGGTTCATGTCTGCAAGGTGTGAGTGCACATGGTGGGGACAAGGGTGCAAGCACAGGGCGTATGTGCAGACAAAGGAGTGTGCAAGGTTTTGGAGGGGGTGGCAAAGGGAGCCCGAGGGGGAGAGGATAGGTGGGTGTGTGTGTGCGCGTGCACACAGTGGGTGCCCCCTCGAGGGGAAAGGCCCTAGATTTCTATTCCCCGGTGCCCCCGGGCTGGCGCCCCCTCGAGGGGAAAGGCCCTAGATTTCTATTCCCCGACGCCCCCGGGCTGGCGCCCCCTCGAGGGGAAAGGCCCTAGATTTCTATTCCCCGACG
>QEPC01002424.1:615137-625204 GCA_003113815.1 Sphenodon punctatus | reverse complement strand
CATGTTCACCCAATACCCTGGGTTTGGACAGCCTGCTCCATGCGGTACATTCCAGGATGCTTCTGTGCGCCGCCAGCGGGGTTGCCCTGGAGCAGCCGTAACCTCCTCCACTTGCACATCTGGCAGGTACCCTTTCCACAGACCAGGTAACCAGGGGGTGTTGTGGGCTGGTGTGGGTAGAAGTGGAGCTGCCATCTGTATGTTTGCACTCAATGTGTTATGAAAGCATACTCCCATAACAATCTGGCAAGACTAAAAACAATAGCTTGACATGTAAGATGGGGCACATGGGGCAGGCACAGCTTAGAGATCACCACAGCTCATTTGGGTCCTCAGGCTTAAAAATAATAATTTCAGCTTCAAAATATCATTGAAAAATAAATAGTCATATCAAAAATATTAGCCTAGTGGCTAATTGTCATCTACCATTATCAAAAGGTGACAGGGGAAATGCATATAGTAACCCTTTAAACCCCAAAACCCCAACAACCCAATAAGAAAAAGGAGGAATACATCTGAACATGAATAACTCCAACTGGTGACCTGTATATAAGGTAGTTAAGTTCCAAAGCTGAAACACAGGGTACATCCAGACAAGCACGGGCAGCAACAATCCATGCCCATGCCATGCTGAGTAATCGCCCCCGCCACACTGCAGAGTTAGCTCAGGGAGCCGGAAAGACAAGGGGAGAGGGAGCCAGGTGGCTTGGCCCACCTCAGAGCTGAAGCACCCCCAAAAGGAGCGGCCGCCTGCCCCTGCCCCGCCTCACTCCCCCCAGCACAGCAGAGAGCTGGCTCCTGACTGCGCCATGGCCCTGTACAATCGATGCTACCACTCATTGCTCATGACCTGGCAGCCTTGCTCCAATTGTGGCAAGGCAAGTCCACCCTGCAACATGGTTGCCATGCCTTGAGCAGTCTTACCTCACTCAAGCCTCAAGTCGGCTTGTCTGAGAGAGCGCGGGATATAAATTAAAGATGACTTGACTGACTTGACTTGGGGTAAGGCTGCTCCATGACACATACTTGGGATTTTCCTGAGGATGCATCGAGGAGTAGCTGGCTGCCTGTCCCATCATGGGCAGGGTAAACATCTGGTACGCCCTGAACAAACAAGCCACTGCATCACGTGGCTCTTTTGCCCTGGGGAGGCTACTCAAAAAGTGGTAGCCTCCCCAGTCCATCTCATGTGGCTGCACCAACAAATACATCTCTTATCTTCAAAGCCACCATCAACCATAACCAAGAGATACCCAGGCAGAGGAATAAATGATAGAATTAGAAAACCTTACATTTTAAGAGAGGAGTTAAGGCAGGTAAAAATTCAACCATGCCCCATAAAGCATGGTAGTTGTAAATTAAGGCTTCTGTCTGCTGTGACCATCCCAACTTCTCTCCCCCACTTGTTACTGGGAAATCGGAAGCATCTGTTTAGGAAAAAGCCAATAGAGATTCTCTTATGTCCTCTGTCACAGTGCTGTAGGATGTGATTTTGATGATAATTGGCCAGCCTGGATGTGTAAACTATGTCTCCTGATTTCTAGGATGCTATCCCCAAAGTCCCAGTTATGTACTTTTTATGCCTGACTCAGGGCTGCCCCATATGCCCGCCTCAAAGCCACCACCGATTGAGCCTGTAAAGCTGGAAGCATGCAGTAACTGGCCACTGAATGTGTCTCTAAGTCTGTTGGGTTGCTCCCCATCCTCCCTCCTACAGCCTCCCTCTTCCTGCCATGCCAGGTGCCTGCTTCTGACTGGTACTGCAGCATGTGCTGCTATTTATCTGAATGATGGTCTTCAAGGGGACAACTTTAATTGCTTATAAAATTGGGTCCCTTTATCAAATTGTCCTATTGTCTGGCAGAGATGACAGGGAAGGTGTGCGATAAAGTTCTGCCAAATTACTTGTAAACAGGATGGAATACAAAAATGTTACAGCCAGAAATGTATTTTCAAGTTAATAGCTTATAACATCAGGATACCTTACCTAATATTTCTGAAATTTGGGAGGATTGGTTCACTAGTGGAGTGACATAATTTCCCCAGGTTTAATGCAAATTGGATGGAAGATAAAAAAAAAGGTGAAGCCAGGAATGTGTATGAAGCTTTTCTTAAAATCACAACATTCAATTACTTCTAGAATTGGTCCCTGTTATCCAATCATTTCAAAATTTGGTACACGTAGTCTCTTCCATTGGTCATACATGCTCCCCATGTTTAATCAAGTTTGAATAAGAAATAAAAACATTAATCTGGAAATACATTTTTCAGTGTTTTCCCATTATTTAAAAAACAAAATTTCATTTTCATTATTATTATTTGTCGTTTTTGTTATTACAATAACAAAAATGAAAACCACAATTTTCATTTTCTTTATCATAATAACAAAAACAAAATTCACACCCCTAGCAGCTGGAGCTGCCCAGGACTCGGAGAGGCAGTCAGATTTGTCAGTCAGGGATTGTTTGTAAACAAAAGGCTCTTCCCAGGTCTGAAAGAGCAGCAGAGGGCTGTTTATGAGATTCTTGTTTTTCCCAGTAAGAATGCAGGCAGTTCTTGGTTTGTTCTCATTTGCAAGAATGAGTCGAGAACCCTGATTCTCATAGAGAAATGTTAGAATGCAAGGATCGAGTTTCAGCCCTAATACCTGCATTTTGGGGGCACCCCAGCTGGGCACGCAACAGGTTATCTGCCCCCCATTGGGTGCTTGGATGTCTGAAAAATGTGGGTCTTTCTGGAACTTCCCAGGATGCCTCAGGAAGCTGATCCCTGCTCCTGTCTGTACCCGCACACTCCACAGGCTGACCCACCTTCCTGACTGCTGCTCCTGCTGTTCCTCCCCGGTCCCTGCTCAGCTGAGCTGGGTTCTTCCCACTCAGCTTTTCTGAGGGTGGGGGGAGCAAGGAGGCCTCTGCTGGTGGTATGCCACAATCCCCATAGCCAGTGTGCATGCAGGTTGTGTGCAGGTCATGTGTGCAATGACCTTGACCAGACCAAAGGCATTGTGCACATACCAGACTGAGGCATGCCGCCTGGCACAAAGCTGGGGTGCAGTGCACTGGGAGAGGCCTCCTCACTCCCCCCTGCTCAGAAAAGCTGAGTGGGAGAACCCAGCTCAACTGAGCAGTGGCTGGGAGGAGCAGCAGAGTCTGCGTGAGTCAGCCCAGTGGCCTACGAAGGTAGGCTGCTGAGTTGTGTTTGGTCACCGATCAGTGCCCAAATGCAGGCAGAGCAGGTTGAGTTAGGCACCCCAGATTCGATGAGGTGCCCATATTTGCAGGTGCCTGGTTGCACCTCTGATTTCATCCCCCACTAGCATCAGCTGTGGTATCCACTTGAAACCCTCTGCTGCTCCAGTAATGATGGAACATATGCCAAGGCCTATATGTTCACTTCTCCCCCAAATGCCTTATGTTCTATCATAATGACAGTAAAGTGGAAATAGTTTGGGAAGAGGCTAGCTGGGAATTCTAATGTAGTATTTATGTTTTACTTTATTAGCTCCCACAGCAGAAACTATGCTTGCATAGGACTCCCAGGAGAATAGGATCCTGATCTGGACCTCAAAGTTATATTGCCAAAATAATAATAATAATGGCAGTGCGGGGGACATGCATGGAAAAGAGATTGAGGGAGTGGATTGAATTGCTAACCTAAAGGTTACATTTTTTCCCCCTTGTATGTGTATAATTGAATTTCTAGTAGTCGTTATAGAAATGCATGATCTTCATTCCACAAGAGTACCCTGAGTGATTGTTTTGCATTGTAGAGTTAGCCCATGCACAGAATAAAAAAATAAAATAAAGAATGAAATGGTTCCATAGCAACTAATATATGCCACAATGAAAGCAATATATCATTCATTGCATGTTCCTATTGTTGCCCTGTGACATACACTTAAATATAACATCTGCTTTTTCAGTTAAAAGGTTTTAGTGCAGCATATCTTATCTATGTCCTCATATAGTGCTCAGTTGAATTCCTCTCCAAATTATATTGTGCACATATATAGATATCTCTCTCTCATTTTCTGCTAGCCAGTACAGAATACTCTTCATGCGGTATTAACACCCTTTAGTTTATTTCTTCCTCTATTTGTTATTTTTATTGATATATGTATTTTTGTATACAGAGGCTAGAAGAAGCTCCAAGTGAAGCATCTATCATGTATTTTCAGGAAAGTGTTTGCCTGCTTTAAATCCATCAAGCTAAAATAATGCAGCCAGCACAGCAACCATGCAGAGCCACTGCTTGTGGCAGAACTATTGTAGTGACAAGAATCTTAAATTCAAACTTCCATTATTAATATGCCTTCTGTCTGATGCTCTCCTGGTAGGGAGAATGAACTCATACCCTCGTGGAAAGGAAGACAAGGCATTGACAGAATGGGTGTTTTACACACACATTTCCCCTGCATGTTTGCTGTTACATCCTGAACTTTCTGTGTGTCTAAATCACTCACCCGGATCTTAAACATCTGGCTCTTTGAACTTCTGCATAGAACTTCTCCCAGAACTTTTGTGTGTAAAAAGTTCTCCTGGTAAACTGCTTTGCTCCAGGCAGCTCTGGTCATTTGGTTTCCATGGCAGCCCCTCACGTCTGCACCTGCAGCTACTTTAGGCTACCTCAGGGCAGTGTTTGTGTGAAGAATGCATCCAGGAACTGCCTCAGGGCAGTGTGTGTGTGTGTGTGTGAGAGAGAGAGAGAGAGAGAGAGAAAAATGCATTTGGAACGTACTTGTGGACTTGTAAACCCAGAAGATTGAAAAATCTGGAACGTTAACGTGTGTGTAAAAATGCCCAATGTCGGGGGGGGGGAGGGGGAGAGGAGGGAATAGACTGACTAGTGTGGGGAAGGAAGAAGAAACGTTAATTAATGCGGTGTTTAGAGGCTGCTTACAAGAACATGGCTATTCTTTGCTTTGGTATGAATTTTTTAACTATGCCAATAAGAAAGGCCTGAAATTCATCAAAGGAAGTTGAACAGAGGATCTATTTCTCTAATCCACTATAACTTCACTGCTATTAAAGAATGCCATGGGGAAGTTTTCATTTTAGATTGATTGCAGTTCAGCAAACATAATTCAATGTAATCCAGGACTAATGACCCACAGCAGGAGGCTTTTAAGGGTTGATTTGTGCCAGGACTTGGGCCCTACACTTCCTCCAGATCTTGTCATCACTGCTACTCTGCCAGAGCCCACCCACTGCTACAGAAAGTTTGATGGAAGGTTGGTGAAGCTGCTTCCACCAATTAGCTTTTTGGCAGTAAGAGTGCTTTGCTCCCGATCAAATGGTGATGGCGGCAGCACCAGCCTCCTGCCAACTTTATCAGGTGGTAAAGTCAATCTGGGGAGAGAGGTTGGTGAATAGTGGGACCTCGCATGGCAGCTCAACCCCTCCCTCTCACTACCTCCCCCCCCCCATCACCCCTGCTTCTAGGGTGAACTGGTGGGACTTCCAGGGCAGCCTTGTTCCCTGCTTGACACCTCTTTCCCCCCACCCTAAATTAAGCACCACCTTCCTCCATAGGCAGTCTCTAGCATGCAATTCTTTCCTCCATGAGCTCCCTCTAGGCTATTCGTCTCCCTCTTCTAGGAGAACCCAGGCTCCCAGCTACCATCAGTCTGTGGCTTCCCTACCTAGACATCTTCTCTCCTGCACCCTCCCTCGTGGTCTAGCCCAGCTGAGTCTGAAGGCCAGTTAAGGCAATACCTCACTGAAGTTGGCTGCTACAGGGACTTACTGCAGGATTCATCAAACCCAACACCCACTCTAAATTGCAGATCTCCACCTACTCTACACTGGTGGTGCAACACAGTGCCATTTGAACACTTCATTGTAATTTGTAATAATACCATTCAGCTCCTGAAAACTACATCATATATTGACATTCAAAGAGTTTTTATTATCTGCAGCCAGTCATTTGGGTCTGACAGACACCATGTGACATCTCTATTGTACGTCCATTCAAGGACGTACAATGCTATTTCACATATTCCTGAACGTGAAAGTGGTTCTTTAGGAAGATCTTCCACCCCATTCAGTGGATTTACATACACAGAGGCCTTGCAAGATGAGACCAATGATTAGGAGGATTACATAAGCGAGTAATGATTGTAAGACTGATCAGATGTTACATACAAGCCTAGGAATACCAGCAGACTGTTGTAAGTACATATTTTGTTCTGACGTCCATAGCAAATCAAACTGCAGGAACTGTTTAGAGAACCTAAAATATCTTATCCAGTGAATCTGTGAAACAGAAGAGGTTGACGTTAATTTGCCCCTTCACAGCCAGCTGAAAGAACTGATACTGACAGAAAGAGTGTGAAGGCTAACAGATAATATTATAAACAAAGTCACCAAGGTACTAAACTCCAATAAAGCTTGACATTTTCCAGATTCATGTACCATGGCACTTGAAAGGTTTGTAAATGATAGTAATTTATGAGTGCTCAGGATGCTCAGCAGGTGTTCAAGGGAGCAAATTCAGTTCTGACACATCTCTGGCATCACAGCTTTATTCCTCAGACTTTTTTTAGGGATGCTGGAAAAATTAGTAATTTGCTTTGCAAAATTCATAGTTAGGTCACTAATTAGTATAATTTTACAAAGAGGGAATAAAAATGTTTACAGAGATTGGAACCTAGCATAGATCTGAGAAATTCCTATTAGTAATGTGGTAGGGTTTTTTAAAAATGTATTAATGGTGCAAGGTGAAAAATACAGTTTTCGTATTTTTATGCTTAGTTTTATATCTGTAAGCTATAGTAATGCTTGCTCCATAGAATTGGAAATCATTTGTTGCTGTCTTCTGAAACAATCATCCAAAATGAAATGATTCCATCTGAGGGTGTTTTTAAACAAGATGCATCCACACATGCCCCCGCACTGACCATGAATCCAACTGCTCGTGTGAAGGTGGTGTGCGAGGAGGCGTGCTCTGTGACCCACACAGCAGCCACCCATGGCCACACAGGGAGCACTGCTGAAAAATAAGGAGTGCTCCATGCGGGGCCAGCTCAGTGTACCATCCCCACTTCTGTGGCCTGAGTAGCCATGCTGGGATCTGCCTGTATGAAATGCTCCCCATGCAATTCAGGTGCGTGGGTGCCCCTCAGTCATGCCACTAAGAGGCCACGGACATACACACCTTGCTTGTTTAAAACACCCTAAGTTGGAAAGTACTGAAGGTGCAGTTGTGGTGCGTTCATTTGGGCTAATGGGACTCAGCCCCGCAAGCAAATTCCAGTACCCAGGACTGGATCTAAGCTAGTTCTGGGCAGTTGTGATAAATTTCTGTTCTGCAGCTGCTCATGGATCCTAAGTACAGGAGCTCCTAAGTGGGTAGAGCCATTTCTATGTGCACAAGTGGATATATCAAAAATTGGAACCTTTTTTATGTGGAAATTTTCTCTCTTGGGTGTGGCACATTTCTCCATTAAACCACGGGGAGGTGGTGTAGCTATTGTTTTTAAGGATACTTGGTCTGTGAGGCGATATCCTGTGCAGACCATCTCGGGCATGGAGGGGGTCCACCTCATGATTGATTTGGTGGGAGACAGATTGGGGCTGCTTTTGGTATACGTGCACCTACCTGTACCGCAGTATCCCTACATGCTCTAGTGGAATTAGAATCGGAGGTGGTCTTGCAATCCCCAAAGACCTTGGTCTTGGGGGATTTCAATCTCCATGCCGATGCCAATTTAGGGGGAGCAGAGCATGAGTTCATGGATGCCATGACAACCATGGGACTGTCTCAGAGGGTTAATGGCCTGACACATGAGGGGGGACATACCCTTGACCTGATGTTCTGCACCAGCCTTGAGGTGGGGGATCCGGTGGTGGGGGATGTAATAGCTTTACCCCTGTCATGGACAGATCATTGCCTCCTTCAGACCAGTCTCCTGGCACATGTCAGCCCCAGGAAAGGTGCAGGGCAGGTTCGTCGGGTTTGCCCCCGGAGACATATGGAACCAGAGAGGTTCCGGAATGCTCGGGGGAAATGCCTCCCGATCTTGATGATCGTTCACTTGATGACCTCATTGCCTTCTGGGACAGCCTGTTGGCTGAGGCTATCGATCAAATGGCTCCCAAGCATCTGCTTCTGGAGAGCTGATGGCAGGGGTCACTGTGGTTTATGGAGGATCTGCGCTGGATGAAGCAGGATGAATGACTGTTGGAGCGACGGTGGCACCGGACTTGTGCTGATGCTGACCGATTGCAGCATAAAGCTAATTATGCTGTTGTGGTGCAGGCAGCAAAGAAGGAGTTATTTGCTGCCGTCATTGCGTCTGCAAAATCACATCCAGCTGAGCTTTTCCGGGTGGTGCAGAGGCTGATCAGTCCGGCCTCTCTCCGCCTGAAACTGGAATTTTCCAGTGCCTGCTGTGACATGTTTGCTGATTTTTTTGCAGATAAAATCATCCAGATTCACCATAATCTCAATGTTGCATTTACGGCAGTGGATGTATCAGAGGTACAGGAAGCCCCACCATGTCTGTTTTTGTGGGATCAGTTTCAGAAGGTGTCATCCGCTGATGCAGCAGATGTCCTTGGGACTGTTAGGGCCACCTGTTGTGAATTAGATCCATGCCCATCCTGGCTGGTGAAGGTCAGCCGGGAAATGTTAGGGCCATTGCTGGCGGGGGTGGTCAATGCCTCCCTTAGGGAGAGCAGGGTGCCGAGCCGTCTCAAAGAGGCGGTGTTGCGGCTTCTACTCAAAAAGCCATCTTTGGACGTTGACTCCCTAGCCAGCTATTGGCCAGTCTCTAACCTTCCCTTTTTAGGGAAGGTTATTGAGTGGGTGGTGGCCCAGCAGTTACAAGAGCATCTGGACCGGGTTGGTTTTCTTGATCCCTCACAGTCTGGTTTTTGCTCCAGGTTTGGCATGGAGACTGCACTTGTGGCCTTGGTCGATGACCTGCGCCGCGAATTGGATCAGGTCAGATCCTCAGCTTTGATCTTACTGTATCTGTCGGCAGCGTTTGATACCATTGACCATGAGAAGTTGGTGACGAGGCTGTGGGACTGGGCTGGGATAAGCGGAATTGTTCTTGAATGGTTCTGCTCATTCCTAGCAGGGAGAACTCAGCGAGTGGTTCTTGGGGAATGTACATCATCTCCCCGGAATCTCATGTGTGGAGTCTTGCAGGGTTCTATTTTATCCCCTCTCCTGTTCAAAGTGTATATGCAACCATTGGGTGAGGTCATGAGAGGGTTCAGCATACGATGTCATCAGTACGCTGATGACACACAACTCTACCTCTCATTTTCTGGAGACCCAGGCCCAGCAGTGTCGGTGCTTACCAGATGTTTGGCAGCTGTGGGGGACTGGATGAGGGTGAGCTGTCTGAGGCTGAATCCCGTGTAAATGGCAAAACAAGCACACCCACAGGAAAGGTCTGCCAAAACCACCGATACACGGTTAGAGAGGAGCCCGCAAGCGGCCACACCCACTGGGAGAGATGCCCAATGCCCAACACCCACCCGTGAGACCTTAAAAGAGAAGCCTGCGAGGATATGGGTGCGCTGGCTCACAACATGTCAGCAGAAAAGCCCAAGACAAGACAAAGGGAGCCAGTGTCATGACACATGCAGAAAGAGGCAGGGTAAGCAGAAGAACCCCGGGACGCCCAGGGGAGGGAGGCCCGGGCGAACGGCAGTGGGTGGGGGGGCAGGACAGCTACTGACAGAACACCCTTCCCAACACAGGGAAGAGGACGCAACGCAGCCCCGGCACCAACAGAAGCCCTGCCCCAATTCACAGTCACAGGGCACAGGGAGGAGAGCAACTCGGAGAGTGAGGTAAGAATGAGGGCACCCACCCTGGGGTGGGAGTTGACAAGCCCTGGGCACACACCAGGGAAACCCCAGGTGGGCAGCTGACAACTAGACCTTTCCCCCTCCCCCCCCAGGAGAGCACCCAGACCCACGTGCGCAGCACCACCGGGGAGACGGCTGATGAGGGCCTGGATGCCATACACATGTGGGGGGCTGAAAAGGTCCAGTACAACCTGGTGCGCAACTACAAGACCAAACAGGTCTATGAAGCCATCGCCCAGG
>QEPC01002424.1:603119-615037 GCA_003113815.1 Sphenodon punctatus | reverse complement strand
TGCGGAGGCTGCGTCCATTTGTCTCCGGCCCGGACCTGGTCTCCCTCATCCATGCCTTCATCACCTCGAGGGTGGACTACTGCAACGCACTCTACTTGGGGCTTCCCTTGTTCCTTTTTCGGAGGCTGCAGCTAGTGCAGAATGCGGCAGCCCATCTCCTTTTGGGGATGGGTCATCCGGAGCACATTACACCTGTGCTCCGGACTCTGCACTGGTTGCCAATAGCGTGCCTAGCTAGGTTCAAGGTCTTGGTATTGATCTACAAGGCCCTTCACGATCTGGGCCCCTCGTACATCAGGGACAGCCTCGTCCTCCATGCCCCAGAGTGGCTGTTCGCCCAGGCCTTTGGGGAGGGAGGGAGGGTGGGTTAGAGAGTTTTTATCTCCCCTACCCTATTTATTGTTTTAATATTTTCCCTGGCCCTGTTTTAATACCTGAATTGTATTTTTGATGTGTTTAAAATTGTTTTATATATATTTTCCATGTATTTTTTTATTGTTGGACGCCGCCCTGAGCTGTTCTCAGGAGGGGCGGGGTAAAAATCTAGAAAATAAATAAATAAATAAAATAAATTATGTTTACATTAGCCCAGGTACTCTGAGAGAAGGCGTGCCATTGACCAGTGGTCAGAGTGAAATAATGAGACTTTATTTAAACAACATAACCAATAACAACATTAAGTAAAGTGGGAAATGGGGAACATAGAATAAGACAGAGTAATAAAAGCAAAGGATTAAAACTAGGGCTACAGCAAATGTTCCTGTTTCACAGGGAAATACCAACCTTTCAGGAGCTTGAACATTCCTCAGTACTTTGTCAGTCTCTGGTGATTCCATGCTTCTGCCATTGCCAATATCGGTGCCTGTGGTTTTCCATCATTCCCAATTAATTTAATCACTTTCTGGCATTTTACATCCTCTTTTGTCACTTTCTGGCATTTTGTTTTGTCATTTTTGTCACCTTGCATCACTTTCCCAGACTTTTTGAAACTTTTATGACAGTCTTACAGCACTTTTATGGAAATGTCTAGCTCTTTCCTGGTACTTAGCAAGCACTTTTGCATCTCCACAGTCCCTGGAGGTGTATGCAGGGCATAAATGAGTCTTGGGATTGACCCTGTAGCAGCTCTGTTCAACTCACAAAAAATAATGACAAATGGCAAAAACAGTGGGCAAGCAGATAAGTTTCCACATTGCACGAATGAAGCTGGATGTTGCTGTTTCTGATGAAAATATGATTTGCTACAATTTGTTATTTCAGGCCTAGTTAAAACTACCCCCTCCTCTAACTTTACTATGTTTAACATAATTAGGTTTGTTTCTCCAAGGGTCATATAGTTCAAACCATCGAGTCCACAACCTTTTCCTCAGGCTTTGAGAGGATTACGGATCCCTGAAAGATTACAGTGTATCAAACCTTGTCCCTAGGTCTGTTTCCCTGTCACCTTTATGCTCTGGTAAAGTCCTTCTCCAGCTGCCAAGGATCTCCTTTCCTGAGAACCTGCCTTTTTTGCCTCTTTTTCTCAGGAACCTTGCTTATCACCTCCCACCCACAGGGCCAACTGTCACCCCCAACAGACATTCCATAACTGCTACGTCCCAACTGCCAATAAGCAGCAGTAGAATCAGCCCCTCACCTCAGGGAGTTCTACGGCCACAATAAAAAAATTAGCTGCAGTCTAGTTGGTAAATAATAACAAAGTTACCATATAATCTTTAGTAACTATATAATTAGTTACTAAACCACTTCACAATTTCAATTCAGAACAAAACCAGGAACTACTTACAATGCTTTGACACACATATGCATGCACATGTGTATATACCAGTGCTTCTGATGCCTGTTTTGTCTCCTGAGGCTCCACTACAGCCTGATTGAGAGATCTTTGTCAATAGATAGGCTGCCATTGGTCTCACTGGGTTTGATGAAGTCTGTATTCCAGACTAGATGTGGCAAGTAGTGCTTTTTTTACACGGACACCCCCTCCCCCCACTGCTCGGTGTTCGGGTGGGTGGCCGGGGGGGGAAGTCTGTGTATACGGCCTCAGCAGCAGGTGTGCACCCATGTAAACACCATGGGCGGTGGGTGTTTGTGTGTGCATGCTCCCGCCGCATACCCACCAACACCTGCCACATACCTACCCACACCCACCTCCACCCACGGAGCCCTCCAACAGAATGAAGGATGCTCCATGGGTGAAGGTGGGTGTGGGTAGGTGTGTCTGTGTAAATGGGCACACACCCACCTACACCCGCCATGTCGAAACACTCCCCCCACCTATCCCCGTCCATGTAAAAAAGGCCTAGGAAAGACTACAATTGGAAATTGGTGTGAATCCTGTAATAATTTTTCCATGTCATCATGGGGCATTTTTATTTATTTATTCCATTTTATTTATTCAATCATTTATATCCTGCCCCCTCCAGCCCCATGGCAGCTCAAGGTGGCTCACAAGAGATTTAAAAAGAACATATAAAAACAATACATAAAAGGGGTTAGTAAAACAATAAAAACAACAACAAAGAGGTAAAACCACTGGTTAAAACCCCCCAACCTTATTCCCCCCCCTCCAAAAGGCCCAGATGAACAGCCAGGTCTTACAGGCCTGATGAAAGGCTAACAGGCTGGGATCCAGGTGAGTTTCCTCTGGGAGGGAGTTCCACAGCCGTGGTGCAGCCACTGAAAATGCCCTCTCCATCTTGACCCCCCAGTTCATGCAGGGAACCTCCAAGAAGGTGCCCCCGGAAGATCGCAGAGGCCACTCCATGACCCAGGGAGTGAGGCAGTCTCTCAGATAGGAGCGGCCCAGACTGTGTAGGGCTTTAAAGGTCAAAATTAGCACCTTGCATTGGGCCTGAAACGCTATAGGCAGCCAGTTCAGAGCCCGGAGCACAGGTGTAATGTGCTCCCTACAGCCCATCCCTGTCAGGAGACAGGCTGCTGAATTCTGCACCAGCTGCAGCTTTCGAGTCGTAACCAAGGGCAGTCCCACGTAGAGCGTGTTGCACTAATCCAGCTTTGAGGTGATGAATGAATGGATGAGGGTGGCCAGGTCAGAGCTTGAGACATGGCTGGATCCTCCGCACACAAGATGTAATTGGCAAAAGGCTTCCTTTGCCACCACCTCCACCTGACAATCCAGGAGGATGCCAGGGTCTCACAGAACCCCCAAACTCCACACTTGCAGGGACAGCAGGCGGTGGATCCCCTCCACAAGGGGAGCCATCACCTCCGCTGCAGTACCCACCAACATCACCTCCGTCTTATCAGGATTCAGCTTCAGTCTGCAGTGCTCAGCCTCATCCAGTCACTCATTGCTAGCAAGCACTGGGAAAGCACCGAGACTACAGGACCTGGGTTCGTTGAAAAAGAGAGGTAAAGCTGGGTATCATCAGTGTACTGGTGGCAACGCACACTAAACCATCTCATGACCTCACCCAGGGGTTGCATATAGATGTTAAATAAAAATGGAGACAGAATTGACCCTTGCGGTATGCCACAAGTGAGATTCTGGGGGCCAGATGTTTCTTTCCCCAGCACCACCCAATGGCTTCTCTCTGAGAGGAACGAGGGAAGCCATCCTAAGACAGTCCCGTCCCCGCCCCCAGGGTCTGCAACCATCTCAAAAGCAACCCATGGTCCACCGTATCAAACACTGCCAAGAGATTTAATAGGACTAGAAGTGTTGAATGTCCTAAATCCATCTCTTGGCAGAGGTCATCTACCAAGGCCACCAACACAGTCTCGGTGCCATATCCTGGATGAAAAGCTGATTGAAAAGGATCCAGAAAACCGATGCTATCCAGATGGCCCTGGAGCTGCTGGGCCACCACCCATTCAATAACCTTCCCTAAAAAGGGAAGGTTAGAGACAGGTCAGTAGCTGGCGAGGGAATCAGCATCCAATGATGTTTTTTTGAGCAGGGGTCGCACCACCACCTCCTGATCCCACAAAAATAGACCAGACGGGGCTTCCATAACCCTGGGCTCTCCTTCTTCTGCATTAATCCTGACCCCGAAATCAGGCTGGATTCAAGCAATCTTATCTGCAAAATAGTTTACAAACTCCTCACAGAGGGCTTGGGAAACCTCCCCCTCCAGGCGGAGGGAGGCCGGACAGACCAGCCCCCTCACCACCCAGAAAAGCTCCACCGGATGCAACTTTGTAGCAGCTATGAGGGTGGCAAATAATTCCTTTTTTTACCATCCTCACAGTAAGTCTTATGTAACAGAGAATATTTGTCAGCAAGTCTCCATGTAACATAGAATATTTTGTAGATTCTCCCCAAGGATACTGATCAAACTAAAAACTATGCAAGGAATTAGAAATTTTGCAGCTATTCACATTATTTGGTAAAAAATATAATTCTTCCAACTCATTGTGAGGATCTCAAATCAAAAGCCTTGTTAGGATACTATGTTCTTCCTCAGGGCTGTCCAGCTGGTGGCCTTCGGGCAGAATCTAACCTAGGAACTTGAGGAGGTGGTCAAGAAGTTGGACAACCCTGTTCTAGCTCATCTAGCACTGATATTTATATCATGATATCACTTTATTTATATCATGATATCACCTTATTTATATCATGGTATAACCATGATATAACCATTGTGTCAGGTTATGAATTTAGGCTTGCTGAATAAAGTACACAGTTATTTTCATTGAAATAGTGTAACAAAAAAAAATTCATTGTCTGATTTTCAATAGAGCAATGGACTGCTGCTAGTGAAAAAGTATATTTGACTTTTACCAGAACCTCAAGAAATGTGGTGGGACTGAGAGTTTACAAGTGTTTATCTATCAGTTTCAATTGTTTTATCACTGCAGGTAAGAACTAATGAAGAAACCTATGAAGGAACCTATGAAACAATAATGAATATTCCCTACTTCCTATCCTACCACAGAGCCTAATGATAGGATATCAGCATGGCAGATAATTAAACTAATGAAGAACAAACATCCTAATAGTCACATTAATTAATGTTTTTCCAGCTCATTATTGTTAATAATGTAGTAGCTTCATAACATACTGCATCCCATTCTCATTTCCTGCATCCATGGTGATAACTACAATGGTAATAAAATGGTTAATAACAAAGATTCAAATTCATACACAGAAGTCTTTATGTCTGCTGAATTGCCTGTGATATACCAGTCTAAAGACAGGCTGGAAAGAAAAAGAAAAAATGAGTAAGAGCCAAAACATATCATCTAGGCAAATAAATAATGTGTGTCACCAGGGAGACTCAAAATGAAATGACTCAAAAGACATAAAGAGCAGATGTGCAACGTTCAACATGTGTGTGATTCAAATCTCAGCAATGAGCACCTCCAAAGCACTCAGTGAACTTTAATTGCAAAGACATGCTGGAAGGCGGAACCCAGTGAGTCCTTGTGACATAATTTATTTTTTTGTTTCAGGCTCTCATAATGAGAATGTGGGGATGTCACTCTTTCTTCCCATATTTATTTTTTTAATCTAGTGGAAGTTGCAAGTCTTCTGATTTATATTAAGATGATCAACAAGAAGTGCACAAAGATGGCAGAAATAGACTTAGATCATCACCAGAACTTTTGCTTGCACACAGGTGGAACCTTGCTCTGTAATCCAGATAAGTAATAAGTCAATGTTTTCTGTCAGAAATCCCTGTAGCAGCATGTGTTCAGTGCTTAAGGCCACTTACAAAAAGAGTCTGCTGGGCTGTTACAGGAAATACAGACAACTTCATTAAAATGTTGCTGCTGTAGAGTCTGATGCAGTATCTACTGAAGGCAATGGAACCATTCCCTTCAACTTCAGTAGTCACTGGTTCAGGGGCCTTGTAGTCCTTTACTGAAATGTCCTGGGGCAGAATAGAACCAATGTACCATCCATTGCTCTATTCACCTTAGAGGTGCCTACTATAGACATGCGTAAGGCCGCACCAAACTTGTGCTGTGGCATAAGGAAAGCCAGCATGACTACCCTGACTGTGTGAGGGCACATTCATACCTTACAGTGGCATGGCGGCAGCACTCCCATGAGGAGAAGACGCGGCGGGGGAAGGAGGCAGATGCCGTCACAACGTCCGGTGTGAACGGGGTTCTGCCGCGACAATACTCGCAAATGACGGGGCTCAAAATCCAGCCCTGTCATTTGCAAGTATTGTTGCGGTAGAACCCCATTCACACTGAAAGTTGTAATGGTGTCCGCCTCCTTCCCCTGCCGCGTCTTCTTCTCGCGGGAGTGCTGCTGCTGTGCCACCGTAAGGTGTGAAAAAATATTAGTTAGCACTGGATTAGTGGTATAAATTGTGGGAATTTATTCCTCCCCTAGCAACCATGCCCTTTCTCCTGAATGGCCGGTGAAGCTCGCTTGCTCATTGGCTGCTTCAAACTACACAAAGGAAGCAGGGAGATTCTGAGCAATGTGATGGTTACCCCTGGTGCCTGTTTCCAACCTGTGCGCTTGCTCCTGCTCAGACTGCATTCTTACCTTGATCCTGTCGAGCACTTGGCCTGATACTTGTTTCTGTTGTGGAACTGATTTTGAACCTGCCTTGACTGACCTCCATGTTCTTGACTTGGTGTAGCTCCTAGCCTTGATATCACTTGACCATTGGTCTTGGTGCACCTTGCTCTCCTGACTTTGACTTTGCATGGATTGTTGAGTTCAACCCCACTTGTCCTATTTATTTATTTATTTATTTATTTAACTAATTTTTATCCCGCCTCTCCTGCCACAGGCAGCTCTGGACGGCTAACAATATAAATATACAAACAATATAAAAACGAACAATATGACACCTGTTCTGACTCAAGCCTCCGGACACTAAATCGGCTTTAACTTCTACAATTCCAATCCGAGTCCCTGATGGTATGGGACAAATTGCATACAAGTTTTAGGATGAGGACAGTAGGTGGGCTCTTGATACAGGCAAAATATATATACACCAGGGATCCATGTTCTGGATGAAAGGCCTTGAGTGACATAAAAAACTAGAGATTTAGCAAATGAGTAGCAATATTCAAAGTGTAACCCATACTACTTGTAAGCCAATAGGAGTGCTCCCCACTCATATATAACCATGAACAAAGAACCCTCCAATCTGCTCCCAAATTCTTGCTTAGAATTCAAAAAGGGGACATGCATTAATCTGATTGGAAAGGTTAATGGATTTCTCAAAGAGGTTTCAGCATAGAAACTAGGCTATCTATACCTGATGGGGTACATAGTGGGAATTAAACTGCCTCAGTGGCCTGTTTCCAAAGTACAGGGGTCAAAATGGACCATTTAAAGAGTGGAATGGCCATTAGCAAGCAATCATAATTAGAATGAATCACAGATGACACAAACAACAATTAAATGAGCACTGCAGTTCTGGAACATAGCACTCTGAGCTCTAAATCCACAGCTCTGAATAAACTTTCCTTCAGCATTTTGGCTGCTCCTGAGAGAACTCGCAAATTTCCAAAACAGCTGACTTCAAAAGGAAGAGAGACCAGGGCATAAGTAATGCAGATTATCTTACATGGAACTTACTTAGGCTGTCCACTGTTCAAATACAAAGCAGCATTGTAGCTTTTCTGAACCAGATACTTTGGCCAACACAACAAACACCACATAAAGAGAGGGAGAATTCCATCTTGGGCAGTATACGCATGCTACATTTTCCTGATCAAGCTCACTCATATTTCTGCATCGCACAGGATGTTACAGAACATTCGGTCCCAAAAACAATGGGTATTGTAATCTTGAGACCCATAGCTCATAGCACAGTAGTCCAGCAAGACTGCAGCCAATGCACTGAATGTAAAATTGCTTTAAAAAAGCCATATCTGTAGAGTGGGAAAGCTAAGGCTCTTTCCCCATGATGGAGTTGTCAATATGGCTAAGCAGATGACAAGATCTAGACAGGAATTTAGAACTTCTAGCTCATTTTTAAAATTGGTTGAGCCTAAAATGTTACTATCAAACTCTGATACCGTTGATTTAGCATATTGGTCCCTGAGGGAGATGGCTGTCAGGCCACATGGTAATTGGCCTGCTGCTTGTACTTGATGTTGCAGTGCTTTTTGTCTAGGGATGGGCGAACGCGGTTCGGTAGTTCGGTGTTCGGCCCGAACTCGGCCTGTTCGGACAACCGAACACGAACACGAACACGAACGCACCGAACGGACCGAACACCGAACACCGAAATGGCGAACACACCGAACCGAACCGAACACCGAACTACGAAATGGCCGAACACACCGAACGGAACCGAACACCGAACTACGAAATGGCCGAACAGTTCGTTCAATTCGAATCGCGTTCGGTTGTGTTCGGGTGGCTAAAACATGGTCTTCTGTCAGGTCACTGGAAGGCCAAATGTAGCAGGGAGGGGGAAGTCATTTGACTCAGCTAGGAGCAGACTTCCAGGCACCAGGGGTGGAGGGTGGAGAGTGGCTTGGAGTAGCAGCCAGCCTGATGAATCACCATCTCTTTTCGCCTCAGACCACTGGCTTGGCAGTCTATGATTGGCCACGGGCTAGGCTGCACGGAGCCAATGGGGCTGATTTGAGGCGGGCGCAGCAAGAAACAAAACTGTCTGCCTCCCCCCTTCCCAATACCTTCTGAGCTAGTCACTGTTCCTGAGCAGCAGGCGTTTCAGAAGGCTCCCTCACCCAGCATTTTCCAGCTCCCCAATCCATTGCCATCCTCCTCCTATTTCACCCATCCAACCCATCTACCCCCATATTCTCATTTATTTACATTAGCTTTGATAGATTTAGTTGTTATTTTTTTGTTTTTATCCCTCCCTGTGTTCAATCTTCAATCTTCCTCCTTCCCTCCCCCCTCCATTGAATATTCCCTCCCCATTCCCTTCCCCTGTTTTTTTGATTCATTAGAGTAGTAGTATATATTATTAATTTATAGATTGATTTAGGTTTCATTTCAGTTTTGTACCCCTCCTTGTCTTGTTTGTGATTGCCCCCCTAACCCCCATCCCATATATTCAATTCATAGGTAGATAGATGGATTAGGTCGATACATTTTTGTTTGAGTAGTTTAGTTTAAGGTTTACTGATGTGAGTTTACTGTTTTTTCTGTGATTCAGCTTTAGGGTTTGCTTTGTTGGAGTTATTCATAGCATTTAGAATACATTTATTAGTTAGGTAGTTAGTTAGTTATTAGTGTAGAGATATAAATATTTGATAAAAAAATTCAATAAATTTTTTTTAAAAAATTATATATTAAAAAACATTGGTTTTTTCGGGCCGAACGGCCGAACGCGAACGCGCGAACCACCCGAACACCGAACGACCGAACACGAACGCACAACCCGATGGCGAACGAACCGAACGGCCGAACACGAACGTATGACCTGCCCGAACAACCGAACACGAACGGCCGAGACACGAACGACCGAACCGAACGGGCGAACACGAACGCGAGGTACGACCGAACGACCGAACACGAACACATGAACCGAACGCGGCCGAACCGAACGGCCGAACGCGAACACACGAACCGATCGCGGCCGAACCGAACGGCCGAACACGAACCGCGATCTGTTCGCCCATGCCTATTTTTGTCATGATTGTTCTCCAGTGATGATGTTATAAACTATCCATGGCATAGTGTGTTAGACAATTTACCAGAAAGAGTGCTCATGTGCAGTGTTGACCCTTGTGTCCATGAATTAATTTTTATGGGTGGCCATTTGGTTTTATAGTCTGATTGCTCTGTGCTCCAGAAATAAAAATGTGGGCTGAAATATTAAAAACTGCCTAAGATGTCTGAGTGGCCAATTTCCATTTAAGTGAATTACTTAATTAAATGTAACAGACATTGGACATTTACATCTCAAAGGACACTTTGAAAAATCTAATGCTGAAATCTTTTTTCAGAGCCATGCCTAAATGGGATGGTGTGTAAGGAAAACAAAATAACTCTGCTACAGTGGCTGTATTTTTAGAACTGCTTAACTGAAACTATGAGGAATGTGCTGCACAATCAATATGCAATTGGTAATTATGGCTTTTCCCTTATAAGCAAAAATGCACAAATTGTTTAATGTTGCCATTAAACAGCAGATACTACATACTCTTCATTAGGAAGTGAAATAGTCTCCACGGGTCTGTTCCTAGTTCTAGCTATAGTAAAGTTTCCTAATTGACAATAGTATTGATTCCTTACTGGATGTCAGACACACAAACAATGAAGGGTGAATAATCCCTGGTTTGAAATCCGAGTCGAATTGGATTTGCGTTTGCAAGGTGAAAACCCACAGCCCCCTTTTATGAAAAGATGCCAGCACAAAAATCAATACAAACTTGTCAAATCTCTGTCAATGGGAATGCATAAGTATTCATTACTTGTGAACATTACTGTGGATGTTCCTATAGGAACATTTCCTATAAAATAAACAAACACAGGGTATTATCAGGGCCCACTGCACATTGCTGCAAATGGCAAGCAAATATTGATCAACTGTTATATGAAAGCTCCTGGCAGTCAGTAGCAACAGTGAGGCTAACAAATTCAGCACTCTACAGTTCCATAAACTATAAGAGCTTATCACATGCATCTGGAAAATCTATAACAAACCAACATACTGAAAGTGAGCGAAAATTTACAGCTGGCACCACAAGGACATAACAGGTACAACAAGGCAGAACAGCCTAGGGGGAAATGATTATTTGCTTTTACAATCAGGCTATAGGAAAGGTTGGTTTTCAAGGCTTGGGAAGTAAACATGGATAAAGACTCATTTGTAAGAGGATGTCACATTCTTTTTATTTATTATTTAGCATCGGTTATTTCTCATTAAGATAGAACATTGCATATTTGGTACCAAGAGCCAGTGGTGTAGCAAGACTGAGGCAGGCCTGGGATCATGCCTCAGCTATGGGTCCCCCTAAGGGCAAAAAAGGGGCAAGGTCTCCAAGGTGGGGAGTTGAGCTTACTCATGAAGGCAGCACCACACTAGTTCCCAGTGCTTCCACCCCCTAAGTGGCAGCAATCCTGCGAGGAAGGACGTTTGAAGAATGAGTGGGAGTGGGGACAGCACTCCACTCCTGCCCACCACAAAAACTTCCTTCTTGGCAGGGTCCTTTTAAATAGGGATGGGCGAACGCGGTTCGGAAGTTCGGTGTTCGACCCGAACTCGGCCTGTTCGGACAACTGAAACCAAACCCGAACCCACCGAACCGAACCTGATTCCGAACTCCCAAAAAACTGAACAGTTTGGTCAGTTCGGTTCGCGTTCAGGTGGTTCATGCGGGAGAAACGTGACCACAACCAGTTGGTGACCCACTGCCTGACACAGGCAGGTACAGGGAGGGGGGAGGTCAGCTGAGGAGCAGACTTCTAGGCACCAGGGGTGGAGAGGCTTGGAGTAGCAGCCAGTCTGCCCAACCACCATCCCTTTTCTCCTCAGACCACTGACTTCGCAGTCTGCAATTGGCCACGGGCTAGGCTGCATGGAGCCAATGGGGCTTGTGGTGAGGCGGGCGCAGCAAGTAACAAAATTCATTGCCCTCCCCCCTGCCAACACCTTCTGAGCTAGTCGCTGTTCCTGAACAGCAGGCATTTCAGAAGACTCCCTCTCCCAGCAGTTTTGTTCTCCTCAATCCATTGCAATCCTCCTCCTATTTCACCCATCCAACCCATCTACCTCCATATTATCATTTATGTAGCTTAGATTAGATAGATTTACGTGTTATTTTTTGTTTTAACCCCTCCCTGTGTTCCCTGTGTTCAATCTTTCTAGTTCCTACCTCCCCCCTCCTTTGAATCCTTTCCCTCTCCCTCTCTATATATATTCCATCCCTGATTCCCTTCCACTGTTTTTTAATTCATTTTGAGTAGCATTAGATTGATTTAGGTTTCATTTCAGTTTTGTACCCCTCTCTGTGTTCTTTGTGTTTCCCCCCATCCCATAGATAGATAGATA
>QEPC01002424.1:589795-597511 GCA_003113815.1 Sphenodon punctatus | reverse complement strand
AATAGTGGCTCAGCAGGATAAAGAGTCAGACAGAGCAGAGCGAAAGAGGTGAGTTTTAAGGAGAGATTTGAAGGTATGAAGGGAGGGGGCAAGGCGGATGTGGACAGGGAGGGAGTTCCAGGCATGGGGGGCAGCAAGTGAGAAGGGACAAAGGTGCTTAGGGGATCAGGGAAGGCGTGGAAGGGTGAGAGAAGGGACAGAGGAGGAGCGAAGTGCACGGGCTGGAGTATGGAGGGCGATAAGTGCAGAGAGGTAGGGGGGATCAAGGGGAGAATAGTTATAGCAGTTAGATTTAGTGTAGATATAATATTAGATAAAAAAATTAAATAAAAAAAGAAAAAATATATATAAATATATTATGTTGGAGGGAGAAATGGAGAAGGGAAGGAGAGGCTGGTCTGCTTTCTGTAGGGGAGGCAATGGGGCACGTGCCAGAGGCCGAAGGGGCCATGCCAGGGGAGCGGCAGCAGGCAACAGCAGTAGCCTGAGCACATCACCCCGAGCTGCCTTTGGGTAGGAGGGGCAGGATATAAGTTTTAAATAAATAAAAATAAATAAAATAAAATCACCACACCCCAAACTCAGCAGGCCTGCTTTAGGGCAAGAGGCTTCAGTGGCTCAGTGTTGCCTCCTGGCAGTGCCCTCCTCCACTGCCATGCAGGGCACTGGAAGGCCTGCAGGACTTGAGGCTGCGTCTGTCTCAGCTGCTGCTGCTGCTGGACAGGTGCTGCTGCTTCCAATGTTCCTACAGGGCTACCAATGTCCTTGGCATTCTGTACCCTGGCAACCCACTGTCTGCTGCTGCTAGTGCCAATGGCCCCCAGGTCTATATGCTGTCTGTGCCAAGGGTTCTGTACCCTGGCAACAAATGTCTGCTGCTGTCAATGGCCCCTGGGCATATATGCTGTCTGTGCCAAGGGTTCTGTACCCTGGCAACTCACTGTCTGCTGCTGCCAATGGCCCCCGGGCCTATATGCCATCTGTGCCAAGGGTTATGTACCCTGGCAACCAATGTCTCCTGCTGCTAGTGCCAATGGCCCCCAGGCCTATATGCTGTCTGTGCCAAGGGTTCTGTACCCTGGCAGCCAATGTCAGCTGTTGCAGCTGCTGCCAATGGCCCCCAGGACTATATGCTGTCTGTGCCAAGGGTTCTGTACCCCAGGTTGCTGCCAAGCTCAAAGCCTGCCTCAGCCCGCCTTCCTGCCTCTCATGCCAGGGTGCCTGTCTGCCCTCCCAGGTTGCTGCCGAGATAGAGAGAGAAATAAGAGAGAGAGAGAAAGTCTCCCCACTGCTAGAAGGAGAGAAAGACATGATCCCACCCATGCTGTCACCTGAACTATATGGCCAGACAGAGAGAGAGAGAGGGAGAGAGAGACTCCCTGCTAGAATGCGGATGATGGGGTGGAGGGGAGGCCAGCTCAAGCTGTCACCTGCCAGAACCTGGAAGAACTCCCATCTGTGCCCAATGCCCACATCCAGCAGCAGCAAAAGCGTAGCAGAATGAGATGGAATATAACAAAACGTGAAACATATTATGTGCCTGCCTGTGTGCGTTTCTATACCTACCTATCGCACAATTGAATGAAGTGTGCCCAACCATGAACTACTTCTAGGGACATCATTCAGCTCCCATAGGCTATCATTGCACTGTACCTGAAACAGTCATGCCCGCCTGTCCCAGGAACCATTAACAAGCTTCTGTGACCATCATTCCAGTCACAGGGGGCTGTCATTCCATTCTGGGTGCTGCCGCTGCTCATGCCTGACTGGCCAGCGGCCACCATCACCCACCTGCAAGCCTGCCCCCCACCAGTCTACTCCTCTGCACCCACCCGTTGATGCCCGCTGTCAAAAGAACCTGTCTCTCTTTCTCTATGGCACACCCACACAGACACAAGCCCTGCCCCTCCTGGGGGGCTGTCTGAAAGTTGAGACCCTGCTGCTGGCACATATTGGGGCTAATATGCTAATGCTACATCTGCTGCTGCTGTCAGGTAGGGATCTGACACAGACAAGCTGTATATACAATGAGATTCTGCCACCTGCCAGAACTTCAGCATAGAGGGATAAAAGATTGGCAGATCAAACAAAGTTCGTAACAACAAAACAAATTTAACTTTTAATAAAACCTTATAAACAACAATGAACATTCAACAACAGTATAAAACGAAAACCAAACATATATAAAAAGAAAGGAAACTTAACTTTTAACCTGGGGGTCTAGTCTTTGTCAGGCCTGTCCCCTGGAACTTGGAGGAAAGGCAAAAGCCGGGGCACAGCACAGGACCAAGGGGTGGGCACCCTGTGCTCTGGCATTTTGTACCCGTGGGCTGAGGCAAAGTCCACAGCCCCCACCACGGCTGCATGCCACTTGAAGAGTGACTGGTGGTACAGTTCCAGCTTCTCCATCTCAGTGGAGATGTACTGAGAGTACGCCTCCACCTGCTTTTTCTCGAGTTTGAGCTTCTGGAACTGTTCCACCAGGTGGTTCTCCATCGTGGCTGCATGCAGTCATAGTCCCTGTATAAAGAGGCGGGTGTACCTCTCCACCTTGGCCCAAAAGGCCTTCACCACTGCAGACTCCCGGGGGACTCCACATTGAAGCCGGAGGAGGGGGAAGGGCTTTAATGGCACTGCCATGTCTTTTGGGTTGCCTTTCCCCACTTCTTCTGGTGCTCATGCTCCATCACAGCCACGCCAGACTGCTGCTGCTTCACCTTCTCCCCGTGCAGCTTCTCAATGTGGGAGATTAGGTCGGATGTGGTCCCCTCCCTGGCCAGTCTGAATTTTTTGCTGCATATCTAAAGAACATAAAAAGATAGGAACATAAGAAGTGGCAGATTGTGTCAGACCAATAGTTTGTCAAGCCCTGTCTGCATTCTGTATCCACAAGTGGGTGGGTTGCCATTTGGCCAATCTGTCTCTGCAGGGAGACTTCTGTTCCTAACAGGTCATAAGGAAATCCATTCCCTGTAGTTCCAGACCCTATGCCTTACCGTGCACACGGTGTATGTGTCACCCTTGGCAAACCACCTCCAGACATCAGATCTTCTCCACCAACTGTCTGGGGGTGGCACTGGTGAGTCTGACCTCCACCTTGATGACCTACGCCTTGCACCGGTGGCAACAGATTCCTCATCTTCCTCTCTGAAACAGGAACACATTAACAAGTAGTTAGTTAACAACACCTAAGTAATATCATACATTTATGATGATGCTTCTAGTCCTCCCTCCTTGGGGTGCTAGGGATGGGAACTGGAGACAGTGACCCAGGTTGGATGGCATGTGCAAATCCTGCCCTTCCTTGGGTTCTGGGGAGGAATGGCAATGGAAAGACCCTTGCTGACACGTGCAAATCCTACCCTTGTTTGGGGGTGCGTGGGGATGGCAACTGGAGAGTGGAGACCCTTGCTAGCCTGGCACATGTTTGGGTGGGGGTGCTCGTGCCTGACTTCTGGAAGAGCCCCCCACACTACAGTATCCTCTCTCTCTGTGGCAGACATCCACTGCCACCCGCTGATGCCCACTGTTTGTCCCTGACTGATGCCCACCATCCACCTACACACCAGTGAGCTTGCTCTAGCGGATAGTATTCTTCTTGTCCTCAAAGTAAAAAAAAAGTTTACTACCTGGCAGCAGTGGCAGCACCTCCTGTGCCCACCGGCTCTTGCTCCTCCTCCACCACTGAAGGTCCAGCAGCAGAGGCAGGAACCTCTTCCTCCACCAATGGCTCCACCACCTTGGCCTTCCCCCAGGCCCAGCATTTAGTCACCTTCTTTATTTTATTTTTTGTAAGCAATCACTCGCCAGCACCAGCAGTCACCCACCAACACTCTCCAACCAGCCAAACCAACAGTCAAACCGAAACCAACACACAGTCCAACACAAACACAGCCAAAACACACCAAACACCCAGCCAGCCACAACACACACACTCTCTCGCCACACAGCTCCGCATGCACTCAAATTTCCGCTTTTTGACGCGATCACAGGATCACACAATACCTTTTTCCGAACTCTGGAACTGAACCGAACTCCACCAAACTGAACTACCAAACCCGAACTCGGCGATCGAACCAAACCAGACCAAACCCAATGACTGAACCCAAACAGCGATCTCTTCGCACATCCCTACTTTTCAAGCAGCCTGACTGCCGCTAGGAAATTTTCAGAGTGGATGGGGTAGAATGTTGTCCTTGCTCCCTCCCCTGCCTTCTCTGAATTTTTTTTAGCTGTGCTTAGGCCATCTCCAAACATCCTCCTTAGAGTCTGGTCTGGGTGTCTCCTTACTCCGTGGTAGCTACACCCCTACCAAGAGCTTATCACATGTTCTTAGTGAACATGGGTTCTCCATTCACTGATCATGGTGGTGATCCACACGCAGTAATAATAATGCCTATGGAGGGAGTTAGCAAACACTGCTATGTTCATCAGATGATAATATCAATGTACATCATCAAATTGATCATTCCTAGAAGTAGTGTCTAAAAATAAAGGGCCAGGATCTCATTTGTATTAATGTCCCTATTTGCAATGCTGGAGAAATGCATTGAGGTGTTAGTGCAGGGGGTGGTGAACCTGTGACCCATGGGCCAAATCTGCTCCTTGACTCTTTTTTTATTTGGCCCCTTTCCAATTTGTGGATCTGGCCTGGGGATCCAGTCCCTTCTTTCAAGCACTGAGAACATGAGCTCAGGGGAAGGAAGCAGAGATGAGGACGTGCGCTCAAGGACAAAGAAAGAATCTGTAGCACTGATCCATGATCTGGAAAGATCTTCTCTTTCCTTTCCCCCCTCTGAGCACGCTTCTTACGTATCTGTCTCCAGCTTCTATCTAGCCTGTGGAACTGGGACTAATTTAGCCCCTAGAGGGAAAAGGTTCCCCACCTCCTGCTTTAGTGTAAATAAACATCTGGCCTGAAGCTTTCAGAGGATAGTAATTCACTGGAGATTGAGGATATTCTGACACACACCTGAGCAGCATCACAAAAATTTGTTTCAGAACATTTAGCATTAGTAAAATAACCAGATTCACTAAGTGAATACACTGTGCATGATTTCAATCGTCTTCTATTTTAGCATCTTTCCCCTACCATATTCAGAAGAGAATATGCAGGCACTATCAGCTTACCTGACACATTCCCTTTCCATTTTCTGATGTCATTGCAAATATTTAAGCATGACAGTCTTCTGCACCCTGAAAGGAGCTGGAGCCATGCACTCCCCTGAAGAGCAAGGAGAAGAATCTCACACAGTCTAGCCCTAAAGGAGAAAGCACACAAAACTGGGATGTTAAACTTCAATGATGGGACCAAAATAAACATTACATCCCCCTCTTTCATGGGCTGGCAGTGGCAGGGAGAGAGGCCAGAGGGGTTCTTCAAGGCTGAGCACTGTGGGCAGCAGAGCAGATAGGATGATCTCAACCCTACCAAGCAGATCTTTGTATGAACAATAAACTTCTGTAACGCGGTTCCCACCTTTCTCAGAATAGCAGGAATTAAAATGCAAAGAAACACCCTGAGACTGTGGTAATAGTATGAGATTCTGACAAATCAGAGAGGAGTCTTATCCACAGTAGCACATTCCATTGTGTGCTTGAAAAGTCAGTACGACCATCATTCTCGCACCTTGTCCTAGTGCACCTGCAGCACCATGCTTGTACAACATAAGAACATATGAAGTGCCATACTGGGTCAGACCAAAGTCCATCAAGCCCAGCACTTGTCTTCGACAATGGCCAATCTTGGTCACTTATGGCCTCTTTTAGACTATCGCGGCGGCGCCCGCGCTTGTTTTTCAAAACTACCAGGAGGCAGGTTTACACGTGACACCGCTGCCGATTATGTGCATGTGTGGGCACTGTGCATCCATTTCCAGCCACGAGCTGAGCTGACCGGGTAGCCGATCGAGGGTGGACATACGTGGCAGGAAATGGACGCGCATCGCCCACACATGCGCATCATTGGCGGCAGTGTCACGTGTAAATCCGCCTTCCGGTAGTTTTGAAAAACAAGCGCGGGCGCCACTGCAATCGTCTAAAAGCGGCCTGAGAGAAGTACCGAACAGGTCACAATGGGGTGATCCATTCCCTGTTGTTCACTCCCAGCGCCTGACAGTAAGAGGTTACATTCCCCAAACTTACCTGGCTAATAGCTGCTAATGGACCTATCCTCCAGAAACATGTCCAATCCTTTGTTAAACCCAGCTATACTACTGTCCTTGACCACATTTTCTGGTAACAAATTCCAGAACTTAATTGTGAATTGAGTGGAAAAATACTTACTTTTATTTGTTTTAAATCTGCTGCCTGTTAGTTTCATGGAGTGACCCCTAGTTCTAGAACTATTTGAGAGGGTAAATAAATAATCGCTCCCTTTTAACATGTTCCACACCACTCATGATTTTATAAACTTCTATCATATCCCCTCTCAGTCGTCTCTTCTCCAAGATGAAGAGCCCCAACCAACCCAGCCTCTTGTTACCCTGAGATTCTCCCAGGAATTAGCTCCACCATGGGGTTAGGGATCCCCGTATAAAAGCTGAATTTTCCTCACCAAAAATTCACAATAGATTATTATTATGACTAAAATAAAAATACTACAATTTATTGCCCTGTATTATCTTACACATTACTGTAAAAGCACTACGGAAGCATGCAAAAAAGGTTATTGATTACAAAATATATATTCTTGGAGAATATATCTCACCAAACAGATATCACAGATCCCATAAAAGTTGCTCAGGGTCTGTGAGGTCCTGCTGAGGAAGATAAGATGTTAACTTGCTGCTTTTCTGGAGACTTGGGGTAATTTCAGACGTAACAATACCATATCCCCTGTGGTAGCCATTGGTCCCTTTACGTCTGCTCTGCTTCTCGCCAGATGTTCACCCCAGTGAATCACTGGCAGGAATCAGATTGACCACGATTCCGGACCTCTGGCCACCTGGAGGTCCAGAATCATAGTGGGATCGGGTCCCAACTGTGATCGGATTGGCCACAGGATGGGATCATGTGCAGCAGTCGGATTGGTCACTGCGCCTGCCCATCTCCCAGAGGGCGGGCGGGAAGTCGGAGGAGCGCGGGGAGCAAGGCTGTGTGGCCCCTTCCCTATCCCCGGTTAGAATCAGGCCAGTACATCTAAAGGACACCGGCCTGATTCCTTAGTGGGATCCGAAAGATTCTGCAATTCTTCACACTCTGCTTATATTTTAACTACCTTGAATAACTTGATGTCATCTGCAAATCTGATCACCTCACTACTTAATCCCCTTTTCAGATCATTGATGAATACATTAAACAACACTGGTTACAGTATAGATCCGAAACAAATCCCAATCCATGGTTCAGCATGGCGGGCCTCTGGGCTCAGTACGTCTGAAATTGCCCATGGTAAGATTTAAAGTAAAAATAGTAAAAATAAAAGATAGAAAATATAAAGTAAAAATATAAAACACAATTTGTCCAGAGGTTGAGGAATGGCCCTTCAACAGGCATGGATCATGGAAACAACAAAAAGGGAGGGAAAAGACAGTGAAGCACTGTATTGGTCTCAGATGGAACTGTTTCCTTTCATTTTTTTTTACTCAGCCTTGTGGGCAGAGTTCCCCAAGTGCTTCACTGTCTTTCCCCTTCATAGGGGAACTGTTCCATACCCCCTTATCATTTTTGTTGCCCTTCTCTGTACCTTTTCTATTTTTGCTATATCTTTTTTGA
>QEPC01002424.1:567295-584795 GCA_003113815.1 Sphenodon punctatus | reverse complement strand
AGCCCGATCTCTGTGTTTGAGCCATGTCCCTGGTTGTCTCCAGGTCTTCCATCTCCTGGTTGCTGTTCAGGTGGAGGGGGGTTTTGAGGAGGGTTTAGAAAACCAGCTCCATTCTCAGCTTGCTGCATCCCCTCAAATTCAAGTACAAGCTGCTTAAGTTGCTGTTTAGTTTTTCTTAGGGATGGGCGAACGCGGTTCGGAAGTTCGGAGTTCGGCCTGAACTCGGTCTGTTCAGATGACCGAACACGAACCTGAACCCAAACATACCGAACAGAACCAAACAGAACCAAACACCAAACGGTGAAATGGCCGAACAGTTTGGTCAGTTTGGATCGCGTTCGAGTGAGTTCGGGTGGCAAAAAAAGGTTCACTCACTGTAAGGTCAAACGTGACAGGAAGGGGTAGTACTAGTGAGAAGCAGACTTCCAGGCACCAGGGTGGAGAGGCTTTCAAGAAATGAAACTATCTGCCTCCCCCCTTCCCAACACCTTCTGAGCTAGTCACTGTTCCTGAACAGCAGGCGCCGAGTAGGATTATTAGATTGCTTTAAGTTTCATTTCAGTTTTGTACTGAAATGAAACTNAATACAAAAAAACCAAATAAAAAACAAAAGAAAACCATATAAAACCCAATAAAAAACAAAAAAATATAAAAAACAACAAAAACACCCATAACAACATTTAAAACCATATAAAACCCAATAAAAAATGAAAAAACCATATAAAAAACAACAAAAACACCCATAATAACATTTAAAACCATATAAAACCCAATAAAAAACCAAAAAAACCATATAAAAAACAACAAAAACACCCATAACAACATTTCCCGAACGGCCAAACTGAACGGCTGAACAGCCAAACAGAACGGCTGAACCCTAACCAGGCGAACTAACCAAACTGCCGAACCGAACGGATGAACCGAACGCAGCCGAACCGAACGGCTAAACCGAACAGGCGAACCGAACGCAGCCGAACCGAATGGCCAAACCCAAACCACGATCTGATCGCCCATCCCTAGTTTTTCCCTCTGTTTGGAGTTGTCTGTCTTGTGCCTCCTTTATCAATTCTGCCTTCAGGAGCCTGAAGAAACCCTCTTTTGATAACTGGCCCTGACACCCGAAATGAAAAACAAAACAACAAACACAGCACTCTGGTATAGTCTCTTGCCTGCTTCTCTTGCTTCAAATCTAAGAGCTGAGTTCCAGAAACAGCTGGCAACTCCCTCTTCAGTTTCTACACATTGGTACACTGTTCTGGGATTTATTCTCTTGATTGGGCGCCACTGTCATGGGATTGGGGGCTCTCTACCTTACTCTAGGCTATCATGACTCAGTTTCCCGGGCTTGCAGCTCTCACTGGATCAGCTCTCTCTCTAGAACTGATTGAGCCTGCAATGGGGGAACCTTCTTGTCACCTTTTCAGCCACAGAATTTCCCATCACAGACTCTTTCTCTCTAGGTTCGTCTGTGTTTGTAAACACAGAATCAACCCCAAACTGTGTCCCACCAATGTTAGGATTAGCAATTCCACTGGACCATATGAAGTTCAGTAAAAAGAAGTTTAATGACTAAATCATGAATAAGCATGCAGTACAAGATTATACTTGAGAGTGCAGAAATGAAAATAACATAACCAATAATGCATTCCTATCTGTACTTGGATTCTCGTGACTTACACCGCTTTTCAACAAGGCACTCAAAAGCTCCTCCTGAGCCCCGCGTTGAGAGGAAAGTCACGCGGGGAGTGTTTACATGCTTCCCACGCTGCCGGAGGTGATGTGCTCTCTGTTGCCGGCAACGGCAGCAGTTGGAGATGTGGTGCTTTGAAGAGGCGCATTCTGAAAGCCTCACTTTTCAGGCTTTCAGAATGCACCTCTTCAAAGCACCGCATTTCCAGCCGCTGCTGCTGCTGGCAACGGGGAGGACATCACTTCTGGCAGCGTGGGGAGCATGTAAACACCCCCTGCGTAGCTTTTTTCTCAATGCGGGGCTCAGGAGGAACTTTTCAGTGCCTCATTTAAAAGACGTGTTAGGCTTACCCTAATCAAGGTCCAAGGGTATTTCAGTTCATGTCACAGCCAGCGATGGAAAGCTTGGCCGGGTACCAGTCTTAGTTTCCAAAAGGCCTTACTTCATAGTTCCTTTGGTGCAGCCTTTCTCTGGCTGGTAAGATATGATGATGCAGATGAAGCTCAACAGGTTGATCTCAACCAACTGAGAGAGAACGATCTTTCTTTGTCTTGTCTCCCCCCTTAAGTACCTTTTCAGGGTCCTTTGTTTGATTTTCCCACCAGGTAACTCTGTGCTTTCAGTCACGTCCACAGGAAGAGATCCATTTGCAATTCAATGGTCTATGTGTCTGCAGAGGTGTTTAGGCTTTTTTCTGAATACACATTCGGCATGAGTTTGCATTTCTCCATTGCATGAAGTGAGTTTCCAGTTCTCAGCTTTAACATTACATACATGTTTAACCTTTACCTTTACCTTTACATATTTGTTAGACCTGTAGTCTACATGTAGCTCAGTATCTCCTTTTGGCAGTCATGTACTCTAATTCTCCCATCTTACTTTTTAGACTTCTAAAATGTTCATATAGACACTCAAATGTATTATTTTTATTTTTATTTCTAGTCTGCTCATTATAAGTAACTGGTTCAGGTATTTTGGAATCATTTATGCTTGTCTGTTCTGCACTGATTTCCACCCGTGCTCCCTCAGTTTCTTTCCTGTCTTCTGTATTAGCATACTCTAATTTCTCTGAATTAAGAGCATTGCTTGGAAATGCCTCAGTCCGAACCATGCGCTTCTCAGCGCCTGTCGGTTTTCCCCCAGATTCTAGTTTAAAAGCTGCTCTACCTCCTTTTTAATTTTTAGCGCCAGCAGCCAGCTTCCATTCTGGTTAAGGGAGAGTCCATCCAGTCAGTATAGGTCCCTCCTTCCCCAAAAGGTTCCTCAGTTCTTAGAGAATCTAAATCCCTCCTCCTGCACCATAGTCTCATCAACACATTAAGAATCTGGAGCTCAGTCTGCCTCTGGGGTCCTGAACATGGAACTGGGAGCATTTCTGAGAATGCTTTCCTGGAGGTTCTGGACTTCAGTCTCCTACTGAGAAGCCTAAATTTTAATTTAGGCTCCAGAACCTTCCTCCAACATCTTCATACCAGTCATTGCTACCCATATGTACCACAACATCTGGCTCCTCCCTAGTCCTCTCTAAGATTCTGTCTAGGTGGCACATATGAGGTCCACAACCTTTGCACCAGACACGCAATTTACCATGCGGTCTTCATGGCCACCAGCAACCCAGCTATCTACATTTCTAATGATCAAATCACCAACTACCAAGAGCAAGCAACACTCGTGGAAGTTACTATAATAGCTACACAAAGGAGGATGTCAAGTTTAGATTGTTATTAGATCCCGGGCCACGGCACATCCGGCCCGACGTGGCGGCCGCACTGGCCCCACCGCCCGCCCCTCTCCCCGGAGGGCGGGCGGCGGGAGCGTGGAGGGGGCGGGGCTGTGTGGCCGCACGTTGCGCCGCTCGGCCCCGCCCCCTCCCAGATTCCCTGCCAGGATCCCCCCGGCACGTCTGATATGGCGTGACGGGGTGACCCCGGCAGGGAATTAAAGGGTTGTTTTTGGTACGGGGCCAAGCGGCCCCGTAATGTCTGAAAACACCCATTGTTAGTTTCGGCCCAGTTTTCCAACTTATCAAGATCATTTTGAATTTTATTTCTGTCTTCTAAGGTATTAGCTATCCCTCCCAGTTTTGTGTCATCTGAAAATTTAATAAGCATTCCCTCTACTCCCTTATCCACATCATTAATAAAGATGTTGAACAGTATTGGGCCCAGGACGGAGCCCACTCGACACCTTCCTCCTGATAGATGAGGAGCCATTGATGAGCACACTTTGAGTATGGTTCTTTAACCAGCTGTAAATCCACCTAATGGTAGTATCATCTAGCACATACTTTACCAGCTTGTTAAAAATTACCACAGTTACCAGCTTGACAACAAGGATATCATGGGGGAACTTTGACAAATATTTTGCTGAAATCAAGATATAGTAGTAGTAATCAATTTATTAGACATGCACAAAGCCATATCCATACATCAATAACAATACACACAAACACAAAAGTAAGATAATGAGGCAACTACCAATTAAAAATATCTGTTCCACTAGTGTTCAACCTAAAATCTAAGACTCATGGCGTCCATTAGGCTACAATCAAGATAACATCCAAGTATCCCATTACTGCCTTGAATGCCCTAGAGTAGTAGGGTCAACCATTAATATAACTTGTTCACGATGGAGATGAGCCCAATAAGGTATATTCCAAAAACCGCTTACGTTCTGCAAGCACAGCAATCAGGAATTTGGCAACTACTTGGGTCAATTCCTGGCTCTGATCCCCTAAGAGTTTGTCCCTCATAAAGTCATCCATCCAACCCTGGTGACAATCCAGGAATGATTGCAAAAATTCAGCCTGCAACCTGTCATAAAGATGACACCTAAACAGTATATGACTTGTAGGCTCATATTCCTGTTGGTCATATGGGCATAGTCTCTGAGTTATAGGGGTTTTATTGAAGCGTCCTTCCAAATTGTTTTCCCGGCAATAACATGACATTGCCTCCAATTGCCTCTTTAGGCCCACCCGAGTTTGCGACATGAGGACCAAGTCATCTGGAAACAATAAACACTCAACATAACTATTAGCAAGGCGGGGGGGGGGGGGAGGAAGACTGCGCCATAAGTGGGATAACATCATTACAAAATATATTTAAAAGTTCAGGAGCCAATACACACCCGTGCCTTACACCCCGGCGGACATCAACCTCATCTGAAACATGGCCACATGGATCTAGTTTTGCTACTAACTTGGAGTCCGAGTAAAGAGACTGGATTAAAAATAACAATCGGTGATCGATTGAGGATCTACCAAATTTACTCTAGAGGAGGGCCCTATCGACCAAGTCAAAGGCCATCCTAAGGTCAAGGAAGGCAACAAAAAACCATCTATTAACGTTCCTGCTTTTCTCCATTATGTGGAAGAGGACAATGCAATGGTCTATGACAGACCTAGTCGCTTGGAAGCCTGCCTGCTCCAAATGAATTAGCTTAGATGCCCCCATCCAGGATATTAATTTGCCCAACAGACATTTGGCGTAGATTTTACTTACAATGCATAGTAGACTAATAGGCCTATAATTGTCAGGCTTCGATGACAATCCCTTTTTATAAATGGGAACTACTATAGCAAGTTTCCATGAAGGTGGCACAAACCCTGTCTGATTTATTGAAGAAAAATAGTGTTTTTCTTTATAGTGTTTTAGTAGGTCTGCTGAAATTAAATCTCTGCTTGGGGCCCTATTACTCCTACATGAGTCTATTAAGTCAGCTACCTCCTGGTCTAACACGGAGGCCAATCCAGAAGGACAAGAGTTGTTCTACCTGTTAATTCTGTAGGGGCAGTTGTCGCAGGAGGTGTATACAATTGACTAAAATAATTTACCCAGATCTGAGCAGGAATAGGAGAGGGAGTCCTACTAATAGGTGCTTTAGTGCCAGCATTCAATAGTCTCCAAAATAATCGAGAATTTCCTGTATGAGCAGCCTCCAACACAGAATTCCATCCAGCTTGAAAATATTCCTGTTTTTGCCTCACTATAAGTGCCCGATATTCACGTTTGCCTGAAAATAATGAGAAGGTAAATGGGAATTTTGACCCTGACGATAAGCTCTATAGGCTGATTTAATCAAACCTTTAGCTCTGGAACACTCCCCATCATACCACACTTGGTTTGATGGGGGATTTTGTTTAAAAGCATAATCCGGAACAAGTGCTGCATAAGAGCTTCAAAGGCCTCACTCACCCCTTGTCCCAACCCCCTAGTCATTACTGCTGTTTTTAGACTAGCAACTTCTTCCTCACCCATCCAGCTTTCAAATACAGGAAGGATGAACTAGTTGGGGGCACAAAAACGTTGCACTGAACCATGTGATAAGGTAGAAACCTGTACACATGACAAAGGTCCCGATAACCCAGGAAAATTGCATGTAAGTTTTAAGGGAAGATGGTCCCTAGAGAGAACCTGGCCAACCTCAAAGTCTTGAAGGAAGGGCAGGGTATCAAGGGTAACCATTACAAAGTCGAGAACACTCGAACTAATGCGTCCCAGAAAGGTGAATTCTCCCTGAGTGTCCCTATAATATCACCCATTCAGAATACATAAATTACACTGGGCTATCAAATTAGCTAATTTTATACCTGTCCCACTAATAATTTTATCCTTAGAGTTCCTAGGAGTAAGAGGGGGCAATAATGGAGGCTGGAATGCAGGGCAGTAGACCCACAGATCTTGATCACAGATCTGAGTCTGGCATTGAAGTCTCCAAGAACTATCAAAAAGCTGCCAGGATATGTCTTACCCAAATTCTCAATTATTAATTCTAAACTAGGCCACACTAAAGGGTTATATAATTTAGTATTCTGTGACAGATTATAAATATTTAGAATAATACAAATCCATGCATTACAGCCCATGACCAACCCTAAAAGAAAGGGTGGATGTTCTAAAACTTTAATTATAGTCCCTTGGAGGTCATTGCGTACTAGGCAGGCCAGGCCACCACATAAATGGCCCTTAGTAGCTAAGGAGACTGCTGGGAGAGAAAAGAGAGTAAATTGAGATAATTCCATGGAAAGGTCAAGGGGGGAATTGGCCCAGGTTTCCTGGAAGCATAAAATATGAAAATTTTCAACATGCTAGATAAACACTGGATCCTTTAACCTTGCACTCCAGCCTGCTATGTTCCATGAAGCTATATTGTAGATCACATAGTCAGGGCCAACCACCAGTGATAGAGGATTTTGTTGCAAGGAAGGTGTAACCTGACTAAGTAGTATGGAAGAATGAGAAGATTTATCCAGATCTCCTGATTGCTGAGCTAATGACTGTTGCAAATATGCTGATGACAACCGTAAATGGGGCACATTTGACAAAATTGGGGAAGAGTCTGTTAGGGAGCCCAAAATATTGGGGTCTTGACTAGGGAGCACCACACAGGGTTTATTGTGGGGCGGGGAAATTCTTGAGTCCAAGGGCTCAGAGGTTAATGTTTCCAATAGGAAGTCCACACACCTATCAAAACCCCCCTGCAAGCTTCAACAACCTTTCTTGAATGGACTGCATCTGATGGAATGATTCCGTCTGATGGTCTACTACTTTGGGGCTAGTTAATACCTTAAAATTACTAGCATTACCAAATTGGGATTGAGATGGAGAATAGGGAGCTAATGAGGGAACCAAGGGCTGGACATTTAAGTTCTTTAAAACTTCCCCTACGCCAACTCCCCAGGTAGAAAATAAATAAGTCTGTGATAGAATCACATCAGCGAAATAGGGCATAGAAAAATAAACAACAAGGCGTTGCAAATGCCTATAGGATGGGAGGACTTGAAATGAATTAATGGTGCCTTGGGGGATCCAACCCAAGATGGATTCCAGGTGGTGTGCTATAGCCCACTTGGAGTTCCATGAAGGGAAAACTCCATTTGGCAGGGGCCGAATTCTGAAGGCCACAGCACTGATAATGGGGACCAACTTAGTGAGCCGCCGAACCTCAGGTTTGGTGGCCTGAACTATACGGTTATTATTAGCCTGGTTTACCCCTTTACTAGAACCAGTGATTGCCCCTCAATCATGGTGGCCTGGGATAGATTGGGGGAATCCCCTGAGGCTAGCTTGGAACTAAGGAGCTTACATCCTGCAATTAAGTCAAATATATACAATAGAACTTTTTGCTGATCTTTCAGGAGGGCCGCAATCTCTTCTAATTTCACAAGAAAATCCCTGGACTAAATCAAGATATATTACATCCATGGCATTCCCAATTATCCACTAATCAGAAAAGGAGATAAGATTAATCTGGCATGATTTGTTCTTCACAAATCTATGCTGGTTTCTACTAATCACTGCATTGTTTTCTAAATGATTACAGACTGACTGCTTTATAATCTGGTCTAGTATCTGACAATCTTTAAGCATCTAGAAAACAATGCAGTAGGGATGTGAGAACGCGGTTCGGAAGTTCGGAGTTTGGGCCAAACTCGGCCTGTTCTGACGACCGAACCGAATGTCCTGGGTTTGGACATTCGGTTCGGTCGTCAGAACAGGCCAAGTTTGGCTGAACCAAACTCCACCAGACCAAACAGCTGAACCTGAACTTGGGTTTCGGACCAAACGACTGAATGTCTGAACATCCGAACCGCATTCTGTTCGCCCATCCCTACAATACAGTGATTACTAGAAGGTAACAAGCAACCATGGGGCTGTTGCCCATCTGCTGGGGTGCATGCAGCCACTGTGCATGTCCAGGTCCACTGTGGCAGCAGCAGGATCAGGCCAAGAGGAAGCACCCAGAAGCTGTCAGTCAGCAGGAGTAGACCAGGTGGGAGACGCACCATCAGCTGCCTGATGGCTGCTGGGCACTTCTCCCTTCTGGTGCTCCACATAAGGTGCTTGGTGGTTGCTGAGATTTTCCTCTGGGTCAGATGCACCAGCAAAATCCCCAGGGTCCTGCCTGCGTGCTGGACTTGTTGGACTTCCTGGAGTCTACCGGAGCGGGGGAGGGGGATTAGTGGCAACTGTCTTCCTGTTTGGCTACACCACATGGGAGGTTACCCATTTTTGGGGCTTCCCACACCCACACGGGCCAGGTGCATGCACCAAACAGCTGATGGGGAAGCCCCCCATCAGCTGTTTTGTGGGCCAGGTGTGTACACCAAACAACTGATGGGTGGATATGGAGGAGCATGCTCACAGCTGATTGGGGACCCTGCTGAACAGCTGATTGGGGACCCTGGAGGAGTTCCAGCCTGAGTGTGCTCCTTCAGGCTCCCTGATCAGCTGTTTGTCAGGAATAGGTAAGCACAGAGCCCCAATCTACCGACCTCACCTCGAGGCGGGGCACAAAATAGATGGGAGGGAGGCCATTAGCTCACTTTAGTCTGGATGGCAGGGCCTTAGCCTGGGCTGTGTTTCCAACCTCCACCACCAAATGCATCTTGTAGCGACTGGCAGCCAGCCCCGAGGCAAACATGGGTTTTCACCCTGTGAGAAAGCCCCATTCCAAGCCTTCTGTGCTGACAGCTCCCTAGCACAGTGCAGTGGGTAGGGGGCAGAGAAGGGCTAAAGACTGATCAACCCTCTCAGTTCTAGGGGTGTGCATCCGGGACCCATGGCTGTTTTTATTTACATTTTTCATTATTAAAAACTGTTGTTTTTGTTATCATTAATAACAAAATTTTGTTATTCATTATTGGTGTCGGCATCAGTATCAATTTTGAGTAATAACAAAGATTTTGTTTTTGTAATCGTTTCTGTTGTGGGCTGCCACCAGTGGCAGAAGTGCCAGCAGACACCTGCCCCAGACTTCTCAGAAGTTGAACTCCTTCCTCCTTTTCTCATTATAATGCAGTAGCAATAAGTGCACAATGACAATATGAAAATTACTAATATGTATGTCTAACCTAAACTTGCACCTAATAACCTATACTATATGCAATATATTCCTATCTATCTATCTATCTATCTATCTATCTATCTATCATGCTAATATATATAATACAAAAGCCTAGTATCTACTAATATCTATATAATATATAATCTATCTAATCTATCTACAACTAATATATCTATATCTAATATATCTATATATAATATGGACAGGGGGAAACAGACAGAAGGGTAAAGGGAAAAAAACTATAGGGTATATCAATCAAATCCCTATCTATATTATCTATATATGTAATCTATATCCATCTATCTAATCTATATTCCTAAACCTCTATCTATCTATGTATATGTACAGGGGGAGACAGGGGAAGGGAAAAGGTAAAACGAAGGGTATAAGGAAAGGTAAGGAATAACACTGAGGGCTGGAGAGGATTTTTAGTGCAAGTATCAGAGTTCTGTAAACGCAACCTGTCACAGCAAGAACTAACACAAAACAAGAGTCAAACAACCTGGCCCTGCAACATAAAGGGTTGCAGTGCCCTCCCCAAAGCCCCTATGATTGGTTCTGGGAGGTAGGAAATATTGAGCAATCACAGGGTGCCATTCAACTACCTGGGATGGCACCCTACTTGCGCTGCTCATTGGCCAGTGATTACATCCATCAGGTCCTTCCCCTCCCATCACAGGCCCAGTTCAAGAGTTCAACACTGTTTCTGGCTCCAAGATGTTTGCTCCCTCCTCCCCTCCCCACATTTCCCTCCAAGGAAACACCTGCCAGGCAATAACAAAATCAGTAACGATTGTCGTTATAGTTATTGATTTTATTATTATTTATCTTCATTATTGTTATTTCAATAACAATAACGAAAATGAGAATGTCACTATCGTTATCAATATAACGAAAATCAAGTGCACACACCTACTCAGTTCTGTATCTTCTCACAGCTCCCAAGTATAGGCTGCTGTGCAGTTGGTAGAGTGCAGAGAGTGCTGATCAATTTAGCTTTTCTCTCTGATCTACACAGCAGCTTGTGTTTCCGAGCTGTGAGCAGGCTCAAAACCAAGCTTGCTAGCAGCTGCCCTGAGCCACAGTGGATCCAGTCCTGGTCATTGGAGTTTTAAAGTAGCAACAACAGCACGTCAACAACTCTTCCATAGAGGCAGGATTTTCTAGTTAGACTGAGCCTGATACGCCCCAATGGATGAATGCCACTGGGGGCCTTACCTTTGGGCATCATGACAAAACATGGGCAATAGAGAAAAAGCAGTACAATGATATCTTTTATTGGACCAACTCCAGTTGGTGGAGCGGGAGGTTGGAGGGCACTCACCCAGCCTCACTGAACAGCTGATTGGGGGAGCCTGGGGGAGCTCCAGCTCCCATCAGCTGTCCAGCAGGACAGGTAAGCGCACCTCACTGAACTATCAGTAGCTCTTATTCTATTCTTTTGAACTGAAGATCTCCTACCTGGGGCTCATTTTCCCCACCTCCTCCCCATCCCCTCCCTTTACCATTGTTTCCAATCTCTGTACGTACCTCACTGCTTTGCTCAGTCTCCAGTTTTAACTCCTGACTTGCCTGACAAAGGACCCTGTGAGGTCCGAAAGCTTGCAGACATCCAGCAACTGGAGTTGGTTCAATAAAAGACATCACTGTACTACTTGTCTCCATTGCCTATATTTGGGACCAACACAACAACTTTATTTTCTCTACATGACAAAACATGTAACAAAAAATAATGCATTTAAAAAAATAAAAAAATAAAAATCAATCTTCAGATGTTTCCGATTTCATTGCCAAATGTGAGACCAAGCTGTATTGGCTTTAGTGGAGGGATTGATGGCTTGGCTAAAGAAATGGATTTGCACAGGTGCTTAGCACTGCTTAACCTTCGAGGAAAAGCATTTGCTAATGGGTTATTTTATTGAGCTTAGATGTGCTTAATGGCCATTATTCCATTTTTACACCGCACATTCTTCATCATTTTGAAATGTTATCACTCCTGGCACTGACACATTGTGACTACCTAGAGCGACACTAATTGTCAGTCAATATGTTTATTGTGCTAGCCTTAGCCATGACAAAACTTTAATTGCTATTGCCCCAGCAGACTTTTATCACCACCACCACCACTACTACTATGGAGCAAGAAAAAGGTGTTAGTCTTTCTGACTTTCCATCACAAAACTCTATTGGTACAAACAAAATAAATCCAACTTGGTTAGAAAATGATGCAGTTTCCTAGGCTAGGAGAAACATTTTCTAACAATATTCCCATTAGATGCACCTAATTGCTTTTAAAAACAAACAACCCCTCCGCCCCACAAAAACCCATTGCTGTTTAAAAGGTGTTACTTCATTTCTGTCCATCTAATTTAATTGTTTAGGTATTTCCTAAGCAACTTTCTCCAGAATCTCTAAATGCTCCATACAGTCATTTTGATTTGCCTAATAAAGTCCCCAGAGAAGGTGTAAATGAACTCTGCTCTTTGTTTCTCGCAGGTCCTAGGAAGCACTGCATACATGATTTTTCTTATACATTTTGGTACAAGCACTTCATTTGAAATGCTCTCCCCCCCCCCATAACTGATGGAAGGTCCAATTCCCATTTTATTAGAGTTTCTCATGAGGTTTTCAGTGCTTTAGACCCATTTCCTGGCAATACAGCAAGATTTCTTAGGATGAAGATAATAATTCCCTTGGTTGAAGCTCAGTCCTGCAAGCTGTTAAAGTCTCCTAATGAATTAAACAGGAATTGAGAATGCATATAGTCTTTATGGATGAAGCTTTATGCTGGAGGGAGGGGGGATAGTTGAGTGCATAAAGATCAGATCCAGATCATATTAATGCAAAAAAATTCATTATTTAGTTTGAAGGATCCTACCACACAATAATTGCAGTCATATGTAAATAGCTATGAATTAGGGCCACACTGGTGCTAATTAATTTAAGATCCCTGTGTAAGCCATTGTTGGAAAACAAACTTGATTTGTTCTGAGCCCTATTAAGTAGCTGTTTAAAGTCTAGGGCAGAAAACTAATTAATCTACAAAGTTGCCAGACAGGACTTGGATGCCATCTTAAAGTAACTACCAACTAAAGATCTTAATGTATCCAAAGGTTTATTACAGAAAACATATGAGATTGCCTAAGTAATTATTTTGGCTTTTACTCCAGGCCCGGGTATCTGGGGATATAGATAGTAACAGAAAATGCTAAATAATGTTCACGCTATGTCATTAATATTCACACCCATTTTAAGTCTCCTTTGTACTTCCAGAGCTGTGTCAGATATGCCTAGATTAAAGAGAGTTGAGGTTTTCATATTATAGTTCTCTTTTTGCTGTTCAACTTGTTAAAAGTTAGTGTAAACACAGAATGGAAGAGAATCTTTTGAATATACAATCCTGATATCTGGATACTGTATCAGATACAAATGTCTGTTCTGGTACTAAGTCAGAAACAGAACAAAGAGTACAGGCATGCTTAAAACCATATTAAATGGAAGAGACTAAAATAGGAGGTACTTGGAAGCATAGTATTGGTTATAGTGTACTTCCTTGCAGGACTTTGAATTTCTATTTGCATTTCACAGAGTTGTTTGGACCGAAGACAGAAAACACTATTAAAAGTTAGGTAAAGATGATTTGTTGTGACAGGTGTAACAATGTTCAAGAGAGATACCCATTATGGCTTTAGCTTCAGCCATAGCCATATAATTTAAATTTTAAATTGCCAACATAAACAAACAGACAAAATGCATATACATATTTAAATTTCCAAGTTCCTTAGACATGTTGTCTTATATAAAGGCTAGAAAAGTAGAGAGTACAAAATCTCTCCTACATATTTTCACTTGGAAAATAAGGCTGTTTAGCTAGTCAATCCCAGTTCCAAGAGATCTTATAATCACTTAACAACAAACAACCATAAACATTGCAATTCTTCAAACAAACATACATTCAAAATTTACTTTTTAGAGAATTAAAATAAGCAATATATAAACAATAAGTTCTAATGTTAATACTAATTACAACGACCTGATTCCTGTAACTGAGATTAGGCTGTCAGAGCCCATTCCCAGGCAGATTTTGGACATAAACCAACATTAAGCTGATCTTATCCCCTGCTATTCCATTGTCTGATACAATTCTTTGGTTGCTTGGACAAGGAAAGTTTTCCAATATATAAAAACACAATAATCCAAGGATATAATCATTTGCTTTGGGTTTGTACAAAGTACAAAGTAGGTAGTATATAACATTTTCCATGAGATACTCCAGTCAAGCCCTACATAATCAATCCCTTTGTCTTTTTTGTTTCAAGGTCATAAGCTTATAAACATAATTGGCCACTTTTCTTATCAGCTGTTCCTGAGGGTTCGCAAACAATATAATTTATTTTGGGTTGACCAGTGTAGTTTGCTTTCTAATAAAGGCATCAGCATTTGTCTTCTTACATCCTTTGCCAACAGCGATGGCCATGTGCTTCTTCACCAGGATGGGTGACTGCATCACTATGGACTCTTTTCTCCAGCTCAGGCTTGAGGGTGTTGGCTAACTGCAGGATGAGGCAAAAGGGCATCCTGAAGTTGGAGATCCACTCACCATCTCCCCATGAGGACAGCACATTTCCCCACCACTCTGTGCTTTTCTCCTTGCCCCAGACAATCCCCTCAGTGTGTACAGGGCACTGGTGACTGCAGCCATGTCTCCTAGGGATGGGTGAACAGGTCGCGGTTTGGCCGTTCGGTCCATTTCAGTTTGGTCCAGTCCGGTTTGGTCCGGTCCGGTTCGCCTGTTCGGTCTGTTCGTCACGTTCGGGTTCGACTGTTCAGTTTGGTCGTGTTCGGTTCAGCTTGGGCATTCGGAAAAAGGCTCTCTGTGCAAGAAATGATGGCCCCAGACCCATGACGGTGGGTCCTGGGGCTAGAGTGGCAGCTTAAAGATATTGGCCACAGCCCTCCCTGCTTGTAACTTGGCCCCAGAACCTGGCGGTGGGTCCTGGGACCGGAGTGGCTGTTTCTTGATGTTTTGGAAAATTGGCTCTCTGTGTGAGGAATGATGACCCTGGACCCATGACACTGGGTCCTGGGGCTAGAGTGGCAGCTTGTAGATATTGGCCACAGCCCTCCCTGCCTGTAACTTGGCCCCAGAACCCTGGCGGCGGGTCCTGGGGCTGGAGTGGCTGTTTCTTGATGCGGTTGAAAGACCTGTGTGAGGAATGATGGTGGGTCCTGGGGCTAGAGTGGCAGCTTCTAGGTACATGTTGGCCACAGCCCTCCCTGCCTGAAACTTGGCCCCAGAATCCCGATGGCGGTTCCTGGAGCTGGAGTGACTGTTTCTTGGTGCGTTGGAATGACATCACCTCTGTGCAAGGAATAATGGCCCCAGACCCATGACGGTGGGTCTTGGGGCTAGAGTTGCAGATTCTAGGTACATATTGGCCACAGCCCTCCCTGCCTGTAACTTGGCCCCAGACCCCAATGGCGGGTCCTGGGTCTGGAGTGGCTGTTTCTTGGTGGTTTGGAATGACATCACCTCTGTGCGAGGAATGATGACCCCAGACCCATGACGGTGGGTATTGGGGATAAAGTGGCAGCTTCTAGATACATATTGGCCACAGCCCTCCATGCCTGTAACTTGGCCCTAGAACCCCGATGGAGGGTTCTGGGGCTGGAGTGACTGTTTCTTGGTGCATTGGAATGACATCGCCCCTGTGTGAGGAATGATGTCCCCAGACCAATGACGGTGGTTCCTGGGGCTAGAGTGGGAGCTTCTAGATACATATTGGCCACAGCCCTCCCATCCAGTAATGTAGGCCACAGAACCCTGTCGGTGGGTCCTGGGGTTGGAGTGGCTGTTTCTTTTTTATATATATATCTATCTCTACACTAAATCTAACTGCTATTAACTATTCTAAAACCTATTGAACTAAATGGAATATCCTAATAATTAACTGCAAAGGCCTTGTCCTACAAACACACTGTATCTCTATCTATCTCTATAACTAAGCTAACTACTGTGTATATCTATCTAGTAATTGTCTATCTAGTAACTATCTATCTATCTATACAATATTACACAGGGGGAAACACAAAGAACACAGGGAGGGGTACAAAACTGAAATGAAAATCAATCTAATAATATTCCTACTCTAAATAAATCCTAAACTTAAAACAGGGGAAGGGAATCAGGAATGGAATAAGAGGGAGAGGGAAAAGGATTGAATGGAGAGCGGAGGGAGAAAGGAAGATTGAACACAGGGAACAAAGGGAGGGGTAAAACCAAAAAATAACACCTAAATCTATCAAATAGGGGTGGGACTTGGGGCAAAAAAACAGTTACCAGTTTTACCGGTTACCGGTTTCAAAAAAATTGGTTTATCGGATTAAAACCGGTATACTGGTACCAGGTTTTTTTCATTGATTTGAATGGGGAACTGTCCCCATTGAAAACAATTTTTTTTAAAAAAATACCTTCCCCCTCCCCCTCCCAGGCTGCACAGGTGGAAGGGGGGACACCACCCACCCACCCTGCCCAGACTGGCTTTTTAAAAAAAAAGTTTTTTAAAAAACAAAACACCAGACCTGGGCTCCGGGCTGCCATTGGTGACCCGGCAGCAGCCAGCCAGGGCTATGGAGGCAGGCAGCTGAGCTCTCCTCTGGGAGCCCAGGCTGGCTGGGTGCTGGCACTCTGGTAGGTAACCTAACCCCCCGGATCACCTTTTTTACCTGCGTGCTGTTGTGCTCCCTCTGGGTGGTGGCGGCAGCAGCAGTAGTGTGGGCCCGGCTGCAGAGCTGGCTTGAGTGCTTCACCAGGCCTTCTGGGGAAACCGGGAAAGTTCCCCGGAAGGCCTGGTGAAGCGCTCATGCCAGCGCTGCAGCCGGGCCTGTGCTGCTGCCGCCGCTGCCTACACGGCCACCCAGAGGGAGCACAACAGCACACAGGTTAAAAAGGTGATCCGGGGGGTGGGGTAGGTTACCTACTGGAGTGCCAGCAGCCAGCTAGCCTGGGCTCCCAGAGGAGAGCTCAGCTGCCTGTCTCCATAGCCCTGGCTGGCTGCTGCCGGGCCACCAATGGTGGCCCAGAGCCCGGGTCCAGTTGGTTTTTTAACTTTAAAAAACAAAAACAAAAAACAGGCCGGGCAGGGTGGGTGGGTGGTGTCCCCCCTTCCACCCGCGCAGCCTGGGAGAGGGAGGGAAAGTGGGGGTTTTCAGTTTTGTTTTTTTTACATTGCGGCCATTGACTTCAATGGCTGCAATGTAAAAAAAATCCGGTACAGGAACTGGCACTGGTACGGGGAATTATCAGATCTATCCGGTATCCCCGATACTGCCAAATACCGGCAGTATCGGATACCGGGAGATCCGAAATTCCCACCCCTACTATCTAATATAATCTAAATAAATGATAATATGGAGGTAAATGTGTTGGATGGGTGAAATAGGAGGAGGATGGCAATGTATTAGGAATAGGAAGAAACAAAACTGCTGGGAGAGGGAGCCTTCTGAAACGCCTACTGTTCAGGAACAGTGACTAGCTCAGAAGGTGTTGGGAATGGGGGAGTGTCACAGGTTGGAGGTCTGCACCCCCACTTTACCGGGTTTGAGTGACTCAGTTTCCCTCACGTACAGACCACTTGAATCAGTTTTTTTCTCTGGCCGATTCAAGCCTGCCGCAGGGACAACCCCGTTGTCACCCAAAAGCCTGATCCTTCCCGTTTACAGACTCTTTAATCTCTGGGTTCGCAAAAGCTTGAGAGCCCTTGTTGCTCACTTGTGTTCCAATGTTAGACACAGACACTTCTTCATAAAGATAAGAAGTCAGTTCATTGATTACATAAGCAAGATTGTTGATACAGAGTGGTTACTAGAAATCAAAGGTAAATATAACGCATTCCTAACCTATACTGGTTGAGTTCCTAAATAAGCATCTTACCCTACAAAGGTCCATAAGTTCTTCTCAGT
>QEPC01002424.1:548376-565140 GCA_003113815.1 Sphenodon punctatus | reverse complement strand
GAGGTTGTCGCCCTGCCTCAAGCTGGCTGTGGTGCACCCCGCTGAAAAAAACATCTTTGGACGTGGATGCGCTCACCAGTTACCAACCTGTCTCTAACCTTCCCTTTTTAGGGAAGGGTATTGAGCAGGCGGTGGCACTCCAGCTCCAGGTGCATCTGGATAGCATCGGTTTCTTAGACCCTTTTCAATCTGGGTTCCGCCCCGGCTATGGCACTGAGATGGTGTTGGTGGCCTTGGTAGATGACCTCTGCCGGGAGATGGATGCAGGATGTTCAACATTTCTCATCCTGCTAGATCTCTCAGCCGGTTTTGACACCGTGGACTATGGGCTTCTGTTGAGGCGGCTGCGTGACCTGGGGGGTCTGGACGGAACTGTTCTTGAATGGTTCCGTTCATTCCTCTCGGGGAGAAGCCAGCGGGTGGTGTTGGGGGATGAGACATCATGCCCCCGCGCCTTATCATGCGGCGCTCCGCAGGGTTGTATCCTGTCTCCGTTATTTTTTAATGTGTACATGCAGCCCTTGGGGGAGGTCGTGAGGGGGTTCAGGGTGCGGTGTCACCAATATGCTGATGATACTCAGATGTACCTCTCCTTTTCAACTGACCCAGACCCGGCTGTCTCATTGCTATCCCAGTGTCTGGAGGTCGTGGCGGAATGGATGCGGCAGAGCAGACTGAAGCTCAACCCCGATAAGACAGAGGTGATGTTGGTGGGCAGAGCGAGGGAGGTAGTGGCCCCCCTGTTTGGGGGAGTTTGCCCTCCTATAGCTCAGCAGGTCCAGAGTCTGGGGGTGATATTAGACGCAGACCTGCACCTGGAGCAGCAGGTGGAGGCAGTCACTAAGGCTGCCTTCCGCCAGTTGTATCTGGTGCGTAGACTGCGTCCGTTCGTCTCCAGCTTGGACCTGGCCTCCCTCATCCATGCCTTCGTCACCTTGAGGCTGGACTACTGCAACACGCTCTACGTGGGGCTCCCCTTGTTCCTGGTTCAGAGGCTGCAGCTAGTGCAGAATGCAGCGGCTCATCTCCTTATGGGGACGGGTTGTCGGGAGTATATTACACCTGTGTACTGGCTGCCAATAGCTTGCCAAGCTAGGTTCAGGGTTTTAGTGTTGGTCTATAAGACCCTTAACGGTCTGGGCCCCTCGTACCTCAGGGACCGCCTCACCCTCCGTGCTCCATGGCGGCTCCTGCGGTCGACTGGGGGTGCCTTCTTGGAGGTTCCCGGCATAAAGCGGGGGGCCACAATGGAGAGGGCATTCTTGGTGGCTGCGCCATGCCTTTGGAACTTCCTTCCAGAGGAAGCCCGCCTGGCCCCAAGCCTGTTGTCATTCCACCAGTATTGCAAAACCTGGCTGTTTGCCCAGGCCTTTTGGGAGGGTGGGTTAGGGTTATGGTGGTTTTCGCCCCTATCCTGTTTTATTGTTTTTATTTCCAGGGCCCTGTTTTAAATATTTTTATTGTTGATTGTTTTTTTTTTTTAAATGTATACTGTTTTTTTATATTTATATTGTTGGAAGCCGCCCCATGCTGTTTACAGGAGGGACAGGATATAAATTATAGAAATAAATAAATAAATAAAATAAGCCTGGTAACCATTCCCCCCCCTTATGACCCACAGACATGGAAACAGGCCTGGGAGCCCGGGCCCCCGTAGAAGAGGGCCAGAGGGCAGACAGAGGAGCAGGAGGAGGAGGGGAAAGACCGCGACCCGGAGGGCGCCTGCGGGAGATGGCTGTACTATCAAGGGGGCCAATGAGGGTACAGGGAAACCCAGGACTTTATACAGATCTGGGGGACCCTCGAGCACCAGCTGGAGCTTGTGGTCAACCAAAGCAACGAGCATGTCTTCAAGGAAATCATGGGGGAAATGGAGGCGGCAGGGCATCACAGGACAGTGGCACAGTGCCGGTCAAAGGCCAAGGAGCTGAAAAGGGGGTACAAGGCCATCAAAGACAACAACCGGCGGTCCGGGCACGGAGCCCGGACTGTTCCCTACTATGATGCCCTGGACTGTACCCTACACATGAAGGGGTCCATAGTCACCCAGCACCTCGTGGGGAGAACAGTGGTCCAGGACAGGGAACGGGCCGAGGTACCCCCTCCCCTTGCCTCCCCAGTGAAGACACCGGCTCCAGGAGCCTTGGCCCCCAAGAGGAACACCCCAGGACCTCATGGACCAGATGGCCCCCCTTGCATGCCAGCCCCTAGAGCCCCTAGCTGATGTCCATAGTGGGAGGATCTGAGGCCGGCACCCTGGTCACCATCAGCCAGTGGACACAGCAGGACCTTAGCCACACCGGGGGACCAGCCTCAGAGGGCTCAGAGACCGACATAGAAGGTAAGCAGGTGGGTGGGATGGGACACGGGCCGGGGGGAGGCCCGAGGGGGGTGAGGGGGCTCACGGGCCATGGGTCCACCCTCAGCAATCCCCCTACACCCCGGACCCTGAAGAAATGGCCCGGGGGTCACTGGGGACTCTGCAGCCGACCCCCACCCACCCCTACCCATTCCCACACAGGTCACGGCACACCTCGGCACCTGCGACAGCCTGGCAAGGGAAATGGAGGTGAACAGCCCCAGGAGCAACCAGAGGCCCCAGGTGAGGCAACATGACCAGGGGGGCGGGGAACCAGGGCATGGAAACTGGACCCTGGGTTGGGGGCGACTGCAGGGGGCAGCCAGGGGGCAGGGCACCCCTCCCGTAGCATGGGACGAGGGAGGTCAGCTGCGGCAGCTAACCATCTCCTACCATGCACCCCAACAGGGCGACTCACCGGGGACCCGAAAGGCAAACCCATGCTCCCGGTCCAATGGATGAGGGAGCACTGGGCAAGGGTACGGCGCCGCAGGGAGGAGCAGGCAGAGGACATAGTCCGCTCCACCACAGAGCAGGGGGAGCGGATGATCGAGGCCATCAACCTCATGGAGGCAGCCACTGAAAGGGCCGTGCAGCAGGCGGAGGCCAGGGACCGTAGGCTCCAGGCTGAAGTGTGCCTTGAACAGAGGCGGGAGCACAGCAGGCAGGTGGAGGCATTCGGGTGACTGGAACAGGCCATAAACTGGATAGTCAAGGAGCACTCAGTAAGATGGACAGGTCACATGACATAGGCACGTCGCTGCTCCTACATGCAGGTATTATGAGTGCCTATGTGATGGCAGCCGCCCTGCTGGGCAACCTACCTGCTCCAGCCCCAATGCTGGGCCCCTTGGCACCCTCACCACCTCCACCACTTTCCCAGCTACTGATGTGCTCACTGTGGCTGCGCTTCTGCCTACCAGTCCCTGTAGACCTCCAGAGGGAGCTGTCATCCAGGGGGGCCCCTCCGGCCCCGGCCCCGCCCCCGGGCCCACCACTACTAGACCCTCAGGACACCGAGGCCTCCCAGGACACTGTTGGGGGGACAGACAGCGGGGGGGGAGCTCCCAGAGTTCCACGGTGACCATAAGGCAGCCGTGAGGGAGGCCCCAGAGACGGGAGTATGGGGGTATGGGGGTAAGGGGTAAGGCGGCCTGTGGGGGTATCACTGGGAGGTGGGGAGTGGGTGAGGTGGTGGGAGCACTTGTAGAAGGGTGAAACAATAAATGCATGGGCACCACAGTCACCCCCCGTGTGTCTGGTCATGGGCCTGGGGTCGGGAGCGCATAGGTGTGTAGGGGCGCAGCCAGGGTGCCTTCCCTGAAGGGGCCATTGCGCTTGGTCCTGCCCTCAGCTGGGTGTGTGTGGGCGGCAGCTGCATTCCTGCTGTCATCACCCCCCACCTCCCGGTGGCAGCTGCCTGTTGTCCTCGGGGCCCCGCTTAGTGTGTAGGCTGTTCTGTCTGTGTGCTCTGTTCCAGCAGCTGTGCTGGGTCCACACCCCACGCCTCTCTCTCTAGCCATACAATGTTGTCGCCTGTGCCCTTATCGCTTGGCCTTGTAGCTCCCCTGCTTCCACTCCCATCCCTCCAGGGATTGTGTGGCCCTCCTTTCCTTGCACTTCGTATCCGCTGCTTGTTGGACCATGGCTGACCGCTCTTCTCCAGGGCTCCTGGGTCGCATTGCCCCCGGGACCCCCCATAGCTGGACCTTCCACGAGACCATGGCCCTGTGTGACCTGTGGCATTTCCCGGCCGTGCAATTGCTTTTGAGCTGCCCAGAGCCTCACAGGTGCCTATGAGAGTATGAGCTCTGGGCTGCGGTACTATAGCTATGTGGTGAGTGCCCACAACTGCCGGATGCATAGTGAGACGCTAGGCCTGTGTCCCTTTCCCGACAGGTGCATTCCAGAGATCAGGTGCTCACATGTGGGGTGGTCAGCGGTGGAGACCATGTCCGCCTTCTCTGTGTGCAGCCTGGCTGGCTACACAGCCTGTCTGGTGGAGGGGGCCCCTGCCTTGGCTGTGTCCTTCTTTGGCTGTGTTCACGGGGCTCTAGGTTACCAGCGGTCCAGAGGGGCAATCTATCACTGCCTGTTGGAGCTGGGTCATCTTCCGTGGCCCCCACCTGCTGACTATGGCTTCTTGGAGCCCTTTGAAGTGGAGGTGTTGGCATTGGCTAGTCTGTGGGGCTCGCCACTCAGGATCAGGTGGGGGAAGGTGATGTGCAGGTGGGGCTCGTCACTCAGGATCCCTTCAAGGCATACTACCTGGTTTCCCACCACATGTCCGCGCTGGGGTACCATCGGGGCATGCTTCAGTGGCCCCACAGGCCCCCAACAGAGGGGGGCGAGGCCCCACTTCATGCACCTGGTGGGCCACCTGGCCCCGGACCCTTTCGTGGCCCCCTGCAGCTGGCTTTGAGGTCCCCCTTTTCTTCCAGGCCCTGGATGCTGGCGCAGCTGTGAGCTCCCAGCTCTGCCCAGCTGCCTCGAGTCGCTGCCTGCTCCCTCCATGATGTCTCTGGCTCGGTCCTGTGCTGACTGGTGCCTGGGGTCCTGCTGCCCCTGCCTGTGGCTCTGTGCCCCCTCCATGGGCCCCCCCTGTCCGCCTCTATGACTGGTGTTCCACTCCGTGGCTGTCATCTCCTGTGGCTGTTTCCTGAACGCTGAGGTGGCTCCCGGCATCCCGGGTGCTGCTATCCTTCCTGGTCTGGTCTCGTTCCCTCCTGTGCCCATGCGCCCCCCCTTGGATGCCTCTGTGACTGATGGGTGATGGGGCCCCCGGACTGCACCTCCCGGAATCCTCCCATGGGGGGGCTGCTTGTGGAAGGACTGCTCCGCCCTTTGGCCCCAGTTTGCCTCCATCCCATCCATCGCACCCTGGACGGCTCATGGGCTCCCTGACAGCCTCCTGGACCATTCTAGGGCCACTCCCTGGACTGTTTGGCCTCCCCCTGTGCCATGGGGTCCCCCCATTCTGGGACTGGCAGTGTAGCTGTGGGGGTGCCCATGCAGGCTGTGCTGTTGTGGGGGTCTGGTTGCCGTTCCCCATGTCCTGCCCTGGCCCCTGGGCCAGTTCCCCCCCTCCCCCTTTCCTCTTTCCCTCTTCCCCCCTGTGCCCATTGTGCCATGTGTGTTGTTGAGCGGTTATTGAGTGGGTGGCGGCTCAACAGCTTCAGGAGCATCTGGACCGGGTCAACTTCCTTGATCCCTTGCAGTCTGGCTTCCGTCCAGGTTATTGCATGGAGACTGTTTATGTGGCCTTGGTCGACGACCTCTCCTGAGAGTTGGACCACGGCCATTCGACCCTGTTGTTTTGCTAGATCTCTTGGCTGCATTTGATACTGTTGATCATGAGTTATTGGTGACTCGGATGCGGGACTGGGCAGGGATGAGCGCGACTGTTCTTGAATGGTTCTGCTCTTTCCTGGCTGGGAGAACCCAGTGTGTGGTGCTGGGTGATTATTCATCTTTTCCCTGGGGCCTCATGTGTGAAGTCCCGCAGGGTTCTATTTTATCCCCTTTCCTGTTCAATATGAATATGCAGCCTTTGGGGGAGGTTGTCAGAGAGTTTGGTGTAAGGTGTCACCAATATGCTGATAACACTCAACTATACCTCTCATTTTCAGTCAGACCCAGATCCAGCAATCTTGGTGCTGACCCGGTGTTTGTCAGCTGTGGGGGACTGGATGAGGGTGAGCCACCTGAAGTTAAATCCTGACAAGACGGAGGTGATGGTTGTGGGAAAAGCCAGGGGAGTGATGGCCCAAAATCATTGATGGGGTCTGTCTTTCCCTGGTATCTCAGGTCCGTAGTCTGGGGATGCTCCTTGATCTGTAGCTCCGCCTGGATGTCCAGGTGGCGGCTGTGGTGAAGGTGTAATTTTGCAAATTACATCTATTACATCGGCTTAGGCTGTATGTCTCGGACTTGGACCTGGCCACGATCATCCAGGTTTTTATTACCTTGAGATTAGACTACTGTAACATGCTCTATGTGGGGCTACCGTTGGTGATGGTCCTGAGACTGCAGCTGGTGCAGAATGCGGCGGCTTATTTCCTGAAAGGGATGGGCCACTGTGAGCACATTACTCCAGTGCTCTGTTCTCTGCACTGACTGCCAATAGTCTTCCAGGCCCAATTCAAGTCCTAAATGGCCTGGACCCCACCTACCTGCAGGACTGCCTCACACTCTGGATCTTGGATTGACCTCTGTGGTTGGCCGGGGGCACCCTCCTTGAGGTCCCTCGGGTTTTCCAGGTGTTGACCATGAGGAGGACTTTCTCAGTGGCTGCACTGCGGCTGTGCAACTCCCTCCCATTGGAGGTCTGCCTGGCCGCTGACCTCCCCTCTTTCCATAGACAGTGTAAGACCTGACTGTTCTGCCGGGTCTTTGCCGAGGGAGATGGGATGGGTGGGTTGGGTTAGGATGGGGTCTTATTTTTGTGTGTGTTGGGTTATTTTATGGGGTTAACAATGTTGATTTTAATGGATTTTATTATATGTTTTTAAATGTTGTTAGCCTCCCCGAGATGCTTGTAGCAGAAGGGTGAGGCATACAAATGTAATTATAAATAACTTAAATAAACAAACTGTTGGGACCTGCTTTTACTGCTCATTGGCCAGAGATACATCCATCAGGTCCTTCCCCTCACAGTTCAAGAGTTCAACACTGTTTCTGGCGCCGAGATGTCTACTCCCTCCTTCCCTCTCCAAAAACCAACTGCAGGCAATAATGAAGTGAGTAACGACTTTTGTTATCGTTATTGGTTTCATTATTATTTTTTGTTGTTTTTGTTATTGCAATAACAATAACAAAAACAACAGTTTTCATTTTCATTATTAATATAACGACATTCTGTTCTATTCTGACATATAACGGAAACCCCCTACCACCTATTGGTCACTATTGGGCGTCTGTCATTGCATGACTAGCTATTGGTTGTAAAAGTTTTTGCAAAGCTGAGTGTGTTTCTGCGCTGCGCCAGGACAAGACTGTCCTTCTCCAGGACTACTAATTCATATAACAGGCACATCAAATAATGCAATAAATGTCACAAGTGTTAGCACCATGAAAGCATGGCTTTTTTTTATTGAGGGGTGAGGAGAACTCAGTGTAAAGAAATGGCCAGGTGTGGGCATCTGCTAGACAGTGAAGGTCACCGTCTGGGGAATGGTATGTGGGAGCAGAGCTGCCCATTGAAACCAACTTAAATATGTCCCTGTGTTTTGAAAGTAACCATTTTTGTTTAACCCTTACCTTTCATCATGAAAAATATTACACTCGAGATATAATGGGGTCGAGTTCTACACAAAGCTGATTTTGGCCTGTGAATTGAAAGTGTGCAATAAAATGTAATTTTTTTTACAGTAGCCACACAATCTATTCCCAGCACACACACACAGACATTATAGAGTCTGCATTGGGGTGGATTTCCACTCCAATAGGAAATTGACGCTGGGGTGATTTGTACCCCAGGCATTGTTTGTGTGTGTTTTTTATTATAGAAGACAAACGGTAAGAGATATCTGGATGAAATTTGAATAAGTTATGCCCAGAAGTGCTGGTGACAATATCCTAAAATCTCAAACTTGTAGAGTCAAGAATTACCATATTTCTTCATGGTTTTTTTCCACCCGGGGATTTCTACCCCAAGCTGATTTTGGCTTGGGGATTGAAAGTGTGCAATAAAATGTAACTTTTTTTTACAGTAGCCACACAATCTATGCCCAGCACACACACACAGACATTATAGAATCTGTTTTATGAGAAATACCAGCTCCACACATGAATAAATAACAACCAACACTACCCGTTTTTTTTTGCAAAAACATTATTTTTATTCAAACTACAGAAAATTGTTTTTATGAACTTTAACTATCTATATAAAGTAAATAAAACCCTGAAAAATATTGTTGAACCCTGAAAAACATTGTTGAACCCTGAAACACCCCCCCAGCATAATGTAATCCAACAGATTGCCCTACAGACAGTCTTCACAACTCATCAAGTGGATGAGGTGAGTTTTGCACAAAACTTTGCCATACTCATCACATTTCTTGTTATATTTTGTGTCTAATTTTCTTGGGCATTTGAAGCACCCTCCACTAGTAGTTTTGGAGCCTTGCGAGTTTTATAGCCAAGAATGTCCAATGCTTTTTTGGTTGCCATCGACCCCTGTGCCTCAGTGCCCCCAAGAGCCAGCCCCCCCACACTGCCTCAGTTCTATCCCCCCCTGCAATCTCTTCTAGCCAGCCCTCCAGTGTCTCCACTCACCCCTGTGCCTCAGGGCCCCCCAAGATCAGATACTTACTGTGGAAGGTTGATCCATTGCTGCGTTACAATGTGATATGTCTAGATGGCTGGATGCCTGCCTGAAGGAAGGTGGTTCTCCAGAAGAATCTGTGTCTTGCAGTGATGGCTATCTGCACTCTCCTCTGCACTTTTATAGCAAGTTAGATTTCAGTTCCCTGATGTCTGAAATAGGGGCGCCAACAGAGAGACAGAAACCTTGGAGGTTAGGTGAAATAAGAAACCTATCTAACTAAGAATCTGAGAGCTTGGAGGGTACTTGAGAAGAATCTGAGACCTTGCAGGGTACTTGAGATAAGATTCCTGCATAACAAACAAACTGAATGCTAGGAGGCTGGGTGACAAAAGAAACCTATCAAACAAAGAGACAGAAACCCTGGAGGCTTCTTTGCCAAAGGTAGCTTTGCAGATGGAGTGACTGAGCAAATTAAAAATCATTCTTGACTACTTTTTCTATTAGACACTAGTGAAAACATTGTGAGATGTTCGTTGCAGTGAAGGGGCTAATTTTCATTTCTGATGACAGTCTAAAGTGACCTTGCCTTCCATGTCATCTTGCAGTCTGAACAGGCCTTGAAAAGTGTTGATTTGGCTGCTTTTAAACTGGGGTGGAAATCCACCCCAATTGAAATGCATTGTCTGGGGTTGAAATTCCACCCCAATAGGAAAACTCCATTGACGCTGGGATTATTTTTCCACCTCAGGCCTTTTTTTTAGTTTTTTTATTACAGAAGACAAACGGATGAAATTTGAGTATGTTATGCCCAGAGGTGCTGGTGACAATGTCCTAAATTCTCAAACTTGTAGAGCCACGAATTACCATATTTCTTCATGGTTTTTTTTCCACTGGGGGATGGAAAAGAATCCCATGATGATAGACTAGTTAAAATCACCATGAGGTGGCCATTCTCCCAGAAAAAGCTATTCCTGAAGGTTGTTTGTCAAGGAAAGGCCAATGACCTCAGCTTCTTGTGGGTGCTGCAGGCTGCTGAGGTATGGGGCCCAGAGGAGTTTGGAAGGTGATGGATACCCTGGTCTTTGCTGACATTTAGGTGAGGCCTGACATCCAGAGAAAGATGTTAAACCCATCCTGTGAGTCTGCTATGCAGTCATAGGGCAACCATCACAGATGCACATAATGTGATTCTATGTATGCATAATGGAGTGCAGACACCGTGCAACCCTGCTGCAGTTCCAAGTTCAGTAGAATGCAAGACTGGGACCATCAATGAAAATGATAGAGTGGGATCTGAATGAGACTGCAACTCTTTTGAACATTTGTGCACTTCCAGAAGTAGGGCAGTATACTTCCGGCCTACTTCTGGTCACCCAGGAAAATCTTGGGTGGCCAGAAGTAGGACAGTCATTAACAGAGGCTAGACTGCCCTGCTGCTTTTTCTCATCACTGCCCTGATGACAATGAAAAGATACCCACAGAGCTACCAGGAGTGCCCCAATCTCATGCTGGAGCTGAATTTCATCTGAGAACCAAGTGGCTTAGATAACAGGAACTATAAAGCCACTGAAGGAGAGCTACTTGCCCTATATGAGATTTGGACGGTCCCAGAAGAACAGGGTGCCATGGCGAGTGGGGATGTTTTCAGCCCCCACTATATGTTAATTCAGAAGATACTGGGGAGGGGCTACAAGAAGCATATGTTTGAATGGGGGATATATGCAAAAGAGGTAAGGATTTCCAAACCCACAGCCAGCGAGACACCCAACAGAACTGTGTGCTGCTTCCTGCCAGTGAGCCATGACCTATGCTGTGTGAGTAGTGGATGGGACAAATCGCACTGACAACATGGAAAGACTGATTGTTAGATTGGTTTTGCTTTGAATTTTTTCTTTTGCTTTCAATTTTCCCTATAGGTACTCAATGACGTATGCAATTTGCTCAATAAAGTCAGCATTCTGTGGCCAGCAAAAGGTGCCTGTGGCTAGCCACGTGCTGGCAGGTGTAAACCCAGGTATACATATCCATGAATGAGCAAGGATAGCAGGGGCTGGCCCACCTCCTGGAGTCGTAATAGTCCAGAAGAAAAAAACATCTGGTGTAGCTTCTTTCCATAGGTCCTTTTCAAACGGGCTGTGGTGGGTGGGGGGGATGGGTGTGCACGTGCAGTGAGTGGAGGTGGGTGTGTGCCCATTGGAACGGGCAGACATCCACCTCCATCCACCTCCACCCATGGAGCAACCAGCACTGGAGCCCGTTGCTCCGTGCATGCATGATGGGTGGGGATGGGTAGCATGCGGGAACACACACGCACCCCCACCTACCTCAGGTACCATTCCTACAGGCACCCACCCATTCCCCCTGCACCGTGGAAGGCATTCACACAGGCGCCCCCCACCCACTGCACATGTGTGGTGGGCGGGGGGCACCCATGTGAAAAGGCCCATAGTTTGCTGCAACTGTGGGTATTTTCAGACGTTACGAGATCACAGTGAACCACGGTGAATAGACACCTGTGGTCACTGTGACTTGCACGTCTGTTTGGCGGTTGCCAGATGTTGGCCACACTCAATCCCCACATGGAGTCCGTTTCAACCACGCTTCCCGGGCTAGCCGCACCAATTCCCCAGGAAGCGTGGTGAAAGTGATCCCCGATGGGGATCAAAGAAAAGTAACATCTGGTCGGTCACCACGGCCCAGAAGCACCAGCAGGCTTCCGGGCCGTGNAATCCCGCATGGGGAACCGGTACCGGTACCCCCAATATCTGGATTAATTCGATACTGCCGGTACAGCAAAATACCGGCAGTATCAGATACTGGATAATCCGAACTTCCCACCCCTACTGTTCTCCAGAAGAATCTGTGTCTTGCAGTGATGGCTATCTGCGCTCTCCTCTGCTCTTTTATAGCAAGTTAGATTTCAGTTCCCTGATGCCTGAAATAGGGGCTCTAACAGAGAGACAGAAACCTTGGACGCTAGGTGAAATAAGAAACCTATCTAACTAAGAATCTGAGAGCTTGGAGGGTACTTGAGAAGAATCTGAGACCTTGCAGGGTACTTGAGATAAGATTCCTGCATAACAAACAAACTGAATGCTAGGAGGCTGGGTGACAAAAGAAACCTATCAAACAAAGAGACAGAAACCCTGGAGGCTTCTTTGCCAAAGGTAGCTTTGCAGATGGAGTGACTGAGCAAATTAAAAATCATTCTTGACTACTTTTTCTATTAGACACTAGTGAAAACATTGTGAGATGTTCGTTGCAGTGAAGGGGCTAATTTTCATTTCTGATGACAGTCTAAAGTGACCTTGCCTTCCATGTCATCTTGCAGTCTGAACAGGCCTTGAAAAGTGTTGATTTGGCTGCTTTTAAACTGGGGTGGAAATCCACCCCAATTGAAATGCATTGTCTGGGGTTGAAATTCCACCCCAATAGGAAAACTCCATTGACGCTGGGATTATTTTTCCACCGCAGGCCTTTTTTTTAGTTTTTTTATTACAGAAGACAAACGGATGAAATTTGAGTATGTTATGCCCAGAGGTGCTGGTGACAATGTCCTAAATTCTCAAACTTGTAGAGCCACGAATTACCATATTTCTTCATGGTTTTTTTTCCACTGGGGGATGGAAAAGAATCCCATGATGATAGACTAGTTAAAATCACCATGAGGTGGCCATTCTCCCAGAAAAAGCTATTCCTGAAGGTTGTTTGTCAAGGAAAGGCCAATGACCTCAGCTTCTTGTGGGTGCTGCAGGCTGCTGAGGTATGGGGCCCAGAGGAGTTTGGAAGGTGATGGATACCCTGGTCTTTGCTGACATTTAGGTGAGGCCTGACATCCAGAGAAAGATGTTAAACCCATCCTGTGAGTCTGCTATGCAGTCATAGGGCAACCATCACAGATGCACATAATGTGATTCTATGTATGCATAATGGAGTGCAGACACCGTGCAACCCTGCTGCAGTTCCAAGTTCAGTAGAATGCAAGACTGGGACCATCAATGAAAATGATAGAGTGGGATCTGAATGAGACTGCAACTCTTTTGAACATTTGTGCACTTCCAGAAGTAGGGCAGTATACTTCCGGCCTACTTCTGGTCACCCAGGAAAATCTTGGGTGGCCAGAAGTAGGACAGTCATTAACAGAGGCTAGACTGCCCTGCTGCTTTTTCTCATCACTGCCCTGATGACAATGAAAAGATACCCACAGAGCTACCAGGAGTGCCCCAATCTCATGCTGGAGCTGAATTTCATCTGAGAACCAAGTGGCTTAGATAACAGGAACTATAAAGCCACTGAAGGAGAGCTACTTGCCCTATATGAGATTTGGACGGTCCCAGAAGAACAGGGTGCCATGGCGAGTGGGGATGTTTTCAGCCCCCACTATATGTTAATTCAGAAGATACTGGGGAGGGGCTACAAGAAGCATATGTTTGAATGGGGGATATATGCAAAAGAGGGAAGGATTTCCAAACCCACAGCCAGCGAGACACCCAACAGAACTGTGTGCTGCTTCCTGCCAGTGAGCCATGACCTATGCTGTGTGAGTAGTGGATGGGACAAATCGCACTGACAACATGGAAAGACTGATTGTTAGATTGGTTTTGCTTTGAATTTTTTCTTTTGCTTTCAATTTTCCCTATAGGTACTCAATGACGTATGCAATTTGCTCAATAAAGTCAGCATTCTGTGGCCAGCAAAAGGTGCCTGTGGCTAGCCACGTGCTGGCAGGTGTAAACCCAGGTATACATATCCATGAATGAGCAAGGATAGCAGGGGCTGGCCCACCTCCTGGAGTCGTAATAGTCCAGAAGAAAAAAACATCTGGTGTAGCTTCTTTCCATAGGTCCTTTTCAAACGGGCTGTGGTGGGTGGGGGGGATGGGTGTGCACGTGCAGTGAGTGGAGGTGGGTGTGTGCCCATTGGAACGGGCAGACATCCACCTCCATCCACCTCCACCCATGGAGCAACCAGCACTGGAGCCCGTTGCTCCGTGCATGCATGATGGGTGGGGATGGGTAGCATGCGGGAACACACACGCACCCCCACCTACCTCAGGTACCATTCCTACAGGCACCCACCCATTCCCCCTGCACCGTGGAAGGCATTCACACAGGCGCCCCCCACCCACTGCACATGTGTGGTGGGCGGGGGGCACCCATGTGAAAAGGCCCATAGTTTGCTGCAACTGTGGGTATTTTCAGACGTTACGAGATCACAGTGAACCACGGTGAATAGACACCTGTGGTCACTGTGACTTGCACGTCTGTTTGGCGGTTGCCAGATGTTGGCCACACTCAATCCCCACATGGAGTCCGTTTCAACCACGCTTCCCGGGCTAGCCGCACCAATTCCCCAGGAAGCGTGGTGAAAGTGATCCCCGATGGGGATCAAAGAAAAGTAACATCTGGTCGGTCACCACGGCCCAGAAGCACCAGCAGGCTTCCGGGCCGTGGCGGATTCGGCCAGACGCTGCGGTGGCATTGGCCCCGCCGCCCGCCCATCTCCCCAGAGGGCGGGCAGCGGGTAGCATGGAGGGAGCGGGGCCGTGCGGTCACACGTTGCGCCGCGTGGCCCCGCCTCCTCCCCAATTCCCCGCCGGGATCCCCTGGCACGTCTGTTAGGGCGTGACGGGGTCATCCTGGTGGGGGATGAATTTATTGTTTTCGTGATGGGGCTAACCAGCCCCGTCATGTCTGAAAACACCCTGTGAGTCATAGCAGGGGGTGGGATACTGGGAAGGAGTGGGGAGTTGGTGGATGGTGTGGGCTGGGAAAGAAAACCTGCCCGAGTATTCAGTTTCTTGGACTACACCTGTGAGTGAGGGGCCAGGCCTGAGTGGGGGTTGCCTGCACAGCCAAGAAATACATGTAGAGGCTGGCTGTTTATTAGGCTGGACACGCCAAACCTGTGAATGGGGGCTACATGGTATGAACATGGACTCCAGTGAGCTATTGTCTCGTTTGTTAATACTCAATGGGCTTGATCCCAAATCCCGTGTAAACCGCACAGAACTCCACACATGCAAACCGCGCACAACCCACGTGTAGCCCCATAGCCAGCCCATTGTGCCATGTTGAAACCGCATGTGCATACGCACTTGCAGCTTCCACGTGGTTTACGCAGGCTTTGGGATGGAGCTCACCAACTTTAATGGAGCAGCCTCAGGGATGAAATTTGCCCAGTGAAAGAACACCTAGTGACAGGGAAAAGTTTAGGAGTCTTGTGTACTACCCATTTCATCTCATTTAATCAACATCTGAAAGTCACAGAAGAGCTTGGCAGTTTATGAAAATAGAACAAAATAAGCACACTGAGTAGGTTGGATATTTGTTCCAAATCAAAAACAAGAGATACATTTTGATTTTGATTTCAAGTATCATGCTTTATTAGCTGCAGGAATGCAGTTCATTCAAAACATCATCATGTCCCTGAACATTTATGTTTTGATGCTGCATTTGATAAGGACTCACACAGAGATATATATGTATATATACACATATAGAAGCTACTCATGAGTATTGAAAAGTACATTACCTAAAATTGCTAAATATATTTCCAAGACTTACAAATGAAACAGAGAACACATATACTTTACCATATGTATTTCCCCCTTCATAAATTGGCTTCTGGATCTGATTTTATAGCAGTTGAATCATGAATTTTAATGCAAATTTTCATTTTAGAATTAAAAATATTTTTTCATCAACATTTCTCACATCCAAACTATGCAGCATTCATAAGTGCAAGCAAGCACATTTCTGTGAAAATAAACATACAGCCCCATTCTCAGAGTGTTCTACCAACATAAACCCCATTGAAGTGAACCGGACTTGTGTCAGAACAGAACCTTTGAGGATCATTTTGTTAGCCGTCTGTCTACAACAGAGCCAAACACTATAATCCTGTCCAGATGGTTTAATTGCATACACAGACTACTTTTCAAAGCAATAAATAATATTCAGAGTGTAGAGTACAAATTATTTACATTTTATGAAGTATGTACATTTTTTGTTGTTGTTTTGGAACTTTTAAATCTAAACTTAGCAAGTGATATAGGGTGTTTTCAGACATTACGAGATCATGCTCAACCACAGTGAACCACGCTCAATCCCGCGATGGGGCCAAAGAGCCCTGAACATCTGTTAGGTGGCCGCCAGATGTTCACCATGCTCAGTACCCACATGGGGTCAATTTCAACCATGCTTCCCGAGCTACCCGGCGCAAAATCTCGGGAAGCGTGGTCAAAGAGATCCCCACCGGGAACCACCCAGCAACAACACAACCACCAGAGGGAGATTTAAAGGGAAATCTGCAGCAGGGAAGCGTGGCGGGATGGAGTGAGGAGGGAGGTGGAGGAGAGCGGTGGGCGAGAGAGCGACGGTGGAGGAGGAGGAGGAGGTAGGGGCAACGGTGGAGGGAGCACAGGCGGAGGAGGGGGATTCAGGGGTCATGCTGACCATGGAGGAGGTGGAGGGACAACACCCGCAGCAGCAGGTGGGACACGACGCCCCGGGGACATCAGCCGGAACAGGGCCAGAGGAGGCACCCAGGAAACGGGTAAGGGGAAACAAGGGCAGGGGAGCTGGGGCATCGGGGGGGGGCACGGGGCAAGGCCGGGCTCCCGCCAGGGAGGCGGGGGAAAGGGGCACCACGCGAGGGGCCAGGGCATGCACCAAACCCTAACCCCCTACCCCCTGCCTCCCGCAGACACGGAAGAGCGCCCGGGTGGATGAGCCCCCGGAGGACACCGGACCAGCCCGGGAGGAGGCACAGGAGGAGGAGGAGGACTAACCACAGTGGAGAAGAGGGAGGAAGGCATACCACAGAGGGGGCCAGTGGGGCCTCCAGGAGACCTGGGACTTCATTAGGATATGGGGGACCCTGGAGTACCAGCTTGAGCTCGCGCTCAACCAGCGCAATGAGCATGTCTACCAGGACATAGTGCGGGACATGGAGGTGGCGGGGCATTAGCGCACAGTGGCACAGTGCATCTCAAAGGCCAAGGAGCTGAAGAGGGGGTACAAGGCCATCCGGGACAACAATAGGCGGTCCAGACACGGAGCCTGGACTGCCCCATTCTACGATGCCCTGGACTGCATCCTGCATATGAAGGGGTCCATAGTCACCCCACAGCTCG